>PVKA01021665.1:0-38295 GCA_004027165.1 Ctenomys sociabilis
AACAGATAAAGATGAGTGAAAAGGAGACAAAATTGTAATTTTAAAATTGTACTTTTAAGAAAAACTGATAGCAGCATCAAGACATAAGAGCTCTGGGGCCAGGGAGATGGCTCAGTGGAACAAGTGCTTGCCTGGCAAGCACAAGGAAGGGCCTGAGTTCAATCCCCAGTTCTGCCAAATAAAAAAATAATGATAAAAAAAAAAAAAAAAAAAAAAAAAAAAAAAGAAAAAGAGCCACATTTTAAATGCTTGTAGCAGAATCCAGAGCCTCTCATATCATAACCTTTAACCAAGACCTACATTTGGGTGCATGGCAGTCGCACACTTCTGGGAGCTGACAGGTGGTAGAAGCCTACTGGGTGGCTCATAGCGCCAGGATGGACAGAAACTGCACTTCCTTTGGGTTTCGGCCAAATCTTCCCTTGCTCTTCCTATCAGTGTGGTAGTTGGCTTCCCTTGGCAGGCAGGCACTTTCTGCTTTGTAACCCCTAGAACCTACACGTGCAGGACCTCCTCTCTGCCTTGTTGTGTTTTTCCTGTCACTCAAGCATAGGTGTGAGGGACTAATCTTATTGATTCTGGTTTTGCTCCTCCCCCACCCCCCAGTATTGTGGCTCACATCTCCCGAAACCAGAGGCATTCTACACTGAGCGACATAGCTCTTTTTATCTGTTGACATAGGGTCTCACTAAGTTGCAAATTGAACTTGTGATTACTCTTGCCTCGGCTTCCCTTAGTGCTGGGATTATAGGCATGCACTGCTGTGCCCCAATGTTCTCTTTTAATAGGTGGTTAACAACCAGCATGTGAAGGTGATCTGCATAGCCTAGTGCTTGCTGGGAGCTATAAGTGATCTGTAGGGATTTTATCCCAGGCTTGCCTCTTGAGTCTTTAGCTACAGTTCTCTAATTTCTATTGTTCTAAGTATTTTTCCCCCAGCTTTGTTTGACTTAGGAGTTTCGTTTAGGTTCTAGAGTAGGTCTCTCTGTCTCTCTCTCTTTTTTTTGGCAGAACTGGAGATTGAACTCAGGCCCTTGCCCTTGCCAAGGAAGTGCTTATTCTACTGAGCCATCTCCTTGGCCCTTGACTAGGTCTCTTTGAGGGTTCTGGGTGGTCTCAGCTCTTAAGAGGACAGGATAGCTGACTTGGATTTCAGTGCCACCACTGCTTCTTGGAAGAGACAGGACTTGTGTTCTGCCTCCTATTCCTCTGCTCCCTGGCTTCTTGTCCCAGGCTGGTTTTTCCATGGCTCTTGAGAAAGGCAGGGCCTAAAGGAGAGAGGCCTTCATCCCAGCCCTGCCAAGTGGGTGCCTGCCCACTTGGTGTACATCTTGCTTCCATGTGTCTTTTCCCTCACCTGCTCCACTGATGGAAGTTTGAGTCCTTTGTACACCAAAGCAAAGAATGGCCTGAGGAAGGAATAAAAAGGTTGCCTCTGTGGCTGGGGGGCAGCTGTGTTATGCTGTGGACACTTCACGGTTCTGGGACCCTGCGATTGGTCAATCAGCTTTGAAAAAACTATTTTGAAGATTTCAAAAACTACCAAAGAAAGGGACTAAGGACTGTGGCTGTGTCCCCCACTTACACGGCTTCCTCTATCCAGGAGACAGCACCTGACAGCCCTCCAGCACCTGGGCCAGGCCACTTCCCATCCATCCCAGCCCCCAGGAGCCGGCTTGTCCTGGGCTTGCACCCAGCTGCCAGCACACCCAGTTTCTGAGCACTGGAGATGTGTGTCTGTGGACAGCGTCTCTGCTCCCCTGTGTGCCCCACCCTGACAATCCCATCGTGCCCACCCAGATTCTGGCCTCGGGAACCATGTGTGAGAGAATCTTGCCTTCTGAGTGTAGGAGGTACTTGGTGTTTCACCAGCCACGTTGGTACTGTCCTGCTCCAGATCAGCCCTCTAGTCAAGAGGACATTGGGTCCACTGTGAGAAGGAGCCCATCCCCGGCCTGGTGAGTAAGGGTAGGGGGATCCTTTCCCACCCTGTCTCCTCTCTCCCTTGAAGCCTGTACTCAGGTTGCCTTGAATGTGGATTTTGGAGGACCCAAGGACACCATGTGCCAAGGCAGGCTTCTGGTAGCCCAGAATGGCCCGTCATTCTGCCAGCCATAGGCCTGTCCCCCTCATCAGGGAGTGGAGGCTGGGCTGTGAGTGCTGCTGCCCAATATTGTTCTTCTAATGCACTGTAGAAACAGTATTTTCTACAGTGTAAATATGTAATGTATTTAAATCAATGCAAATGTATGAATAATAAATCCAATTCTCACAAAACAAACAAACAAAAAAAACAAAAAACAAAAACAAAACTTCTTTTCTGACAGTGCTTATGTCTGTAGTGTAATGTCTCACATTGAAACTACCACTACACACACTGGCCAAGAAGATCTTCATTTATTTCACACTCTCCAAGTTGCCATACAGTCACACCATGTTCCCTGATTTATTGGTCATATCTGTCTCATTTTCAGTTGCCTGGGCCCCTCACTGAAGGGAACTCTATGATAGGTTGCTGGGTATTGTCACTGCTACTCCAGATACCATCCAGGTTTCTGTTTCTCATGTCACCTTTCATCAGAATGCTTCTGCTTTATGCAGTTGCATCTGGCCTGGGAACAAGCCCAAGATGTTGTTGAACAATGTTCTTTGTGTGTGATACACCTGCCCTCGCCTTCTACAGGGGTCAATCCCTGACAGTTACACCCTAATCATCTTCGGCAGATGGAACCAGATTCCTGAATCTGGTTCTTTGCATTGGGTCCACATTTCAGTGGACACTTCCGTAGGATCCCTTGTTGCTGCTGCCCACACTAGTGAAGTGGCTAAATAAATTCTGCTCATTATTTCAGTGTCTTTAGTGCCCTTGGCTGCCTGTGAACACTTCAGACTGACAACTGCCCAGCATACAGCAGTGATGCCTTCCAAAGATTTTGTAAAACTTTTTGTATGTCCTTATCATAGGGATTCCTGATAACACTCAAGGTCAAGGAATTGTTGAATGTGCTCGCTTTCTGATCAAAATTTAATTACAAAAACAAAAGGGGGACTCTTTCTCCAAAAGTTCACACCACATAATAGGCATCAGTTGGAAGTATATACTGTTTATTCTTTAAATTCTACACAAGATGGAAGTACATCACTAGAAAGGAAATTCCATCAAATAAAAGAAGAAAAGCTAAGAAGGGTCTTTCAAGAGATCTCCATACTAGATGATGGACAAGACCCAGTCTGCTGCTTAGCTGTGCTATAGGATATGCTTGGGTTTTTCCAGAGAATGCTGAGTAACCTATTTGGGTCCCATAGTGTGCTCTCAGGCTGTCTTAAGTGGCCTGGCCCAGGTGCTGGAGGGCTGTCAGGTGCTGTCTCCTGGATAGAGGAAGCTGTGTAAGTGGGGGACACAGCCACAGTCCTTAGTCCCTTTCTTTGGTAGTTTTTCAAATATCTCCAGATCTGGAGATATTGACCACAATGAGGCTAGATTCAAACTGAGGCCTATTGAAAGGACTAACAAAATGGAAACCTACGATCTAAATAGATGGTGGGGTATATAAAGATAACTGAGATGAAAATTAATAGTGTTCATAAAACAAAATAAAATATTTAAAAGTGTATCAATTTTAGATAAGATTTATGCCTTCCAAATTTTTTTGATAAGAGACCTTTAATAGTTGACAACAAAATATGACAAAATATGAGTGCACTCTGATTTTGTAAAGATGTTTGTTTGTTCTATGTATTTCTTGTTGGTTCGCATAATAGTCTGAATGGTTTTTCCTTTTTCTTTTGAGGTCAACAATTTCTCTTTTGTCATTTGTTCATTATAGTTTGGGATATAGACTTAAAGGCATTTTCTTGGGCTTGAGAGATGACTCAGTAGAATAAGAGATTGCCTGGCAAGTGCAAGGACCTGAGTTTAATCCCCAGTTCTGCAAAAAAAAGGGAGACATTTTCTGTTGAGTTACCAGCTAGTCTAAGCGACATCAGAATTAGTTTACTGGGATGGGGACATTGCTCAGTGGTCTAATCACCTGTCTGGCAAGTGCAAGGACCTAAGTTTGATCCTGGGTATTGCATGCTGTGCTGGCCCTAGGTCCCTAGCATGGTGGCCTAGGCCTATAATCCCAGCACTGGGAGGATGAGACAGGAGGATTGCTATGAGTCTGAACCTTTGATCATAAAGTGAGACTCTGTATCCAATAAAAAAATAGTGCACTGAAATTTCATTAAAAATTAAGCAAAAACTTTTGTTTTATGTCTAAGGTGCTTGATATTCAGATAAGATAGTAATTATTGAGCTTATTGCTTGTATTATAGAGTAATGACATTAATTGGTTAACTACTGAGATTTGGAGGCCAAAAAGTAGCCAGCTAGATGGGCAAAGAGGATTGGCCATATTCTGTTGAGGCCAATGAGGACTGAGGACATAAGAGAACTTGTGTTGTGACATCTTGTAATAAAGCTGAGAAAATCAGGGGATTTTCTGATCAGGGAAATTATGGGTCCACAGAGGAAAGTGGTTAATGATGTATAGTGTACCTGAGGATAGCCCCCTCGAGAGGAAAAAAGCTCTTAGGCTTTCTCAGAAAGCAACTTGGTCCAGTCATGTCCATGACTCATTCAGGTGGTTTACACCAATGGGAAATCTAAGAGGTGCTCTACTTGATTGCAGAGTAAATCCTGAGGACATTAGATTGACCTTGATAGATAGTAGAAGGTTGAGTTCTTATTGACACAGGCCTCACTTTAACTTGGTCTTCACCATCCAGAAGAAAATTATAACTACAAGATATGAGAAGTGATGTCACAATAATATGCCAGCTGGTTCAAATCACTAACAACTTTGGAAAATTTCCAGCTGTCCTGGAAACTCACTTCTATTATGGTTTATTAGACTATACAGGTTCACACTGTTGCATACAAGCACCAGAACTCTGTGGACCGGCGTCAGTAACGAGAGTTCCCCTAAAAAGTTCTCCAAACACAGCCTTTCCAACTGCAATGGGATGCACATCATTTACCCAGCAAAACAGTAAAGGGAGAGATATCTGGAGCTTTCAAAGCTGGAAATTGGTCAAATATGTGAGAGCAGGGCTAGGCTTCAGTGCCTAAAGCAGCCAAGCTACCTTATTTATGAGATAAACAACTTGCCTGGTCAATGTCAGCTATCGGTCACTAGACAACCTTGTGGCACATGATACTAACTTTGTAAAGGTGTAAATGAATGCCCTTATTGTTTCTCTTGGGGTTCCCTACCAATAAAGCACATGGGCCACCACCTGAACCAATTATTATCTTCTTGTCTATCTTTTCTTTATTCATCCAACCATGCTCCCTGGGATATACTGAGGCACCAAGTGTTCCTATACTTTATAACTAAGCTACATATTTTAGTGTTTACCAAAGTTACTTATATCTTCTGGTAGGTAGTTGCTTATGCCATCTCTGTATCTGTGACCTAATAGGTGACAAGAACAGTATCTATACCCTGTAACTCGTATGCTTTTCTTTGTTTGGGATCTATTAACATGGAATATTGAATCAATCTAATCGAACTGTTAGACATAGTTATTGCCATAGTCAGCTTCTCTAAAACTAAGAATTCAAACCCATTTAGCAGTACATTGCATTTACCCTGTGCTTACTGTACAGCCTGCAGCTTTGTCATTTATTTATAAAACTATGGCTCCACTGTGAACTTTTATTTTTTTAAAAATTTTTAAATTGAGAAACAAATAGCAATGAGACAGCTTCAAAACAGACTAGTATGGCAATTTCAGTAATTAATACATTGCATATTGTTGTCTTCATAGTGGTTATTCATAGTACAAGACGCAGACATGATATCCTGTCCACAAACACTATTAGTACAAATATTTCTTCTTATGGAATTAAGAGAAAGTAGTTGTATATCTATCCTATTTTGTGTATAGAGGTACAAAATGGTCCCTCATTTATATCCCTTTTTTGTTTAGTTTTGTCAGAGATGGGTATTCCCTTTAAATATTGTAGGTGCACGAATTCAACAAAAATAATCCAGTGTAGTCCAGTAGCCCATAATAGTAGAGGGTTATCCATAGGACTGGCAATGTCAGAAGTTGTTGACTTGAGCCTTTCACAGCTCAGCACATTAATATGGCTTTACTTTTTATACCTCATTTTTATACTTTCTGCTGGATGGTTAAGACCAAGGTAAAGCAAGACTTATATAACAAGAAATGTAACTTTTATATTTGACAAGGTCAGTAAAATCCCCTCAGGATTTATTCTGAAACCTTGTACCACAGTTTGTAGGTCCTTTGTCTCCACTGTCAACTTTTAGCAAACCTCATATGCACTCTGTTCTGCATATTCTTTAGGTAAACAGCTCCAGAGGCTCATTTAAACAGAGTCTATGCTTGGCACAAGAGTGTGGACGTTACACAATATTCCTGTCTTCAAATTATGGCAGCTTGGATTTGTAAGAGGTCTTTCATGGGAAGGAGGTTTCTTTTCTTTTCTTTCTTTTTTTTTTTTTTTAATCTTTTTGAGACAGGGTCTCACTATGCAGTTTTGGCTGGCCTTAAGCTAGCTTTGTAGCTCAGGCTGGTCTCAAACTCACAACAATCCTCCTGCCTCAGCTCCCCCGGGTGCTCAGAGTACCCGGCTGGAAGGAGGTTTCCTTCTCCTACCAATGGCAGCATTACTTTGCATGGTAGTGATTATAGGACCCTACAGGCAGGGTATCTAGGTATCTAGGTATCTCGTGAAGGCCTCATGTACCTTAGGCTTTTTGGGGTCAGCCAAATGTAGGGCTTGTGATTCATTCATGGTTCATGAATGCTATGATTAAAGGTTCTGAAAACAAAGGTGGATGATTTCGTGTTAGTCCACTGATGGACTGGCACTTCCCAGCATTTGGATAAAAGAGTCTTATCTTTCCCCAGCCCTTGTGGTTTTTGCCTTCCTCTTCTGGAATGAACTGTTGTCCCTCTTCCGTGTACCATTCTGCTTTGGAGCAAGTCAACAATGGACTAAAACCTCTATGAATAGTGAGCTAAATAAAACATTCCCCTTTAACTTTGGGCATCAGGCATTTTTGTCTCAGCCATTAGAAAAATGACTAAGACATAAGTTTCTGCTCCCTTCACATTACTAGATTTTTTTTTTTCAGAATTGGGGATTGAACTCAGGCCCTTGTGCTTGCCAGGGAAGCTCTTATTTCATTGAGCCATCTCCCCAGCCCCATTAGTAGACTTTTTGCTACCTTTAATCTTTAGGCAGAAAACAACATTTTCTTGAAAATTTTAAACTCTGTAGCTATGCCTAGCTTTGAAATTTTAAAAATTTTTAGTTCTTTTTATCTCACCAACATTACTTCTTATCTCAACTTTACCGTGTGTTTCACCTAATGCACAATTCTTTACCTGTCTTTTGTCTCCTCAGAAGACTTTGTTGCCCTCTAGTATTTGATTCAGCTAGTCGTCATTGTGTCTGTCTTGTGGGTTCAAGCAGGTATCATTTTTCAGATACGCAAAATTTTTCTTCTTGGCATTAAAGTGATACTTTTACATGACTTGGACCTAAATTGAAGCCAAATTCCTGGATTTTTGTATATTAAGAAGTGTTTCAGTCACATCACTACAAGGAATGCTTAGGTACTGTAGGAAAAATGTCACATATATTAACTAGGGTATCAATGGGACATTATATGGAAAACAAAATAATAAAGCCTTTTCTCAAACATCCCAGTGTAGGTGAGGATAAGATGAGACAAGGATAACAAGAAAGTCAGCTGCTTTGCGAGCTGGGTGTGATGATGCACCAGGCAGGAGGATGGTGGCAAGTTCAAGACCAGAATGGACTACAGAGTGAGCTCAGGGACAGCCTGAACTGTGTAGTTGGACCCTTCTATAAAAAAGTCAGATGCCATTGTTCCTTATCTCCCAAATTGTATGTCTGTGTTTTATAGAAGTACTGATCGAACTGAATATCCACAAAGCCTCAGGGAACAGCCTTATCAAATGTACTAAGAAAACTGACTGAGATTTTGAGGATATCGCAAAAGGGTCCCTCTGAGCAACCCTGTTGGGTGATAGGCTATAGAGAACAGCACTTCAGAGCCCTCTTGCTTCCCTCTGGATATGGATGATCCAGCGACTGCCATACAAAGAGATGCCATTATTTGGAAAGTACCTATAATAAATCAGTTGTATCTTACAATTACTTAAATTTAAAAGTCAGCCAGGTTCTTGGCAATCATTCAGATAGTCAGTGATTATCCAGAGGGCAAGTACAGAGGTGACAAATCTTAGCCACCTCATTTCCTCTAACCAATAAAATTTTAACTACAAATAAAAAGCAAAGCTTATATTTATATCAAAGAATTTATTTTCTGAATCAATATGCACTAAGATTCAAAACTATTTAACAGCTGATCTTAGCCTGCATAAATATTAGCACACGTACATTTTTATATTCATCAGCTTTATGAAGAAAAGACTGTAACAGTGTGTAAAAAATTTATCTAAAGTGAGTAAACTATGTGGATATAGTGATCCAAAAACAGTTTGAGATCTTGGATAACTCAGAACAAATGGCACACTATTAATGGATAATTAAAAAGCAATCACTTGTAAAGTATTACTTTGTACACAATCAGAATACCTACTATAGTCAGTTGACAATATTATTCATGATCCATAATGTAATCTACTGATTTCAAATCGTAATGATAATAGTAGAATAAAATAGAGATTATAAAGAAGGCAATGAATCGGAAACAAATATGTTCATCTTTGCTGGTGATATACATAAAACTGGAATCCACTGAACCCAAGAACGACGTGCAGTGTTTAAAACACTATTAGCTCCAAAGAGAAGCAAGTACACAGTCATAGGTTCTAAAATGCCAGTTTTGCATACAGATGCAGCTGAGTATAAGTACCCCAATGTATAAAAGTAACAAAAGCAATATAATTGATAAGAGCTACTGTTATTAAAAAAAAAAAAAAGACTGAACATAAAAATAACAATTAAGTTGCCATCAGTGAATGACTCAAATAGTTTGCTGTGGGATTGAAATAATCCTGCTCTAAAAAGGGATCACTTATTTCCACATCCCTGATGTCTTGGTAGAAAGGCCTATTGTTCTGTATACAACACTGACTCTTGGCCACCTGATATTTCAGGAAGTACAGGCTACTGATGCTAAATATTTGCATACAGATACAATCTCAAAAAGGCACTTCCTATAAAACAAAGACAAGTCAAAGAAAACACAATGGGGTACTGTTGCCTGGAGATTCCGCCCCAGAGCTCAATGCCTCCAAGTGAGGCACAATGGCTACTGAGAAGACCACAGAAAAAAAGACCACCCCGACTTTCTCCCAGACCTTTCTGTGTGCAAACTGGCCATAGAATGCTCTGACCTACCTCACTTGAAAGTGTGTCATAATGCCCTTACTCCAGATGGGTAACAGAGCCACTTCTGGAAGCTCCTTATACCACACGATACTTGTTTCAATATGTGTTCAAAGACTATTCTCTAGTAGCTCTTTGTGTTACACAGGCAGCAGTCACAACTTTTGAAGGCACATTCCTATCTCTTTTTAAATTATATTTTTATTTTGCTACTGCCTCTAGATGATTTCCTGTTTTCCACGTTGGATTCAAGCTTACAATTTTCCCACATCAGCCTGTCACAGTGCTATGAGTATAGTCATGTGCCTTACATACCTTACAGCAGGATATATATTAGAGGTGGGACTTAACAATGTAAGATAAAGTTACATCCAATTTAAGAAAGATAAAAAATTCTATTTTCAACTCTAAAATATAAGAATAAAACATTTCTCTATATATTAAGTATCGAATTATATATTAAGATATATTTTTGAACATATATTAAGTATCGAATTATATATAATTTGATACTTAATATATGTTCAAAAATATATCTTAATGTTAGCATTGGTATTTTGTAGGGAAAGTATCAGAGAACAAACTCAAGAATCAGAAAATTATTATAAATATTTTAATTATAATTATTATATTGATTTTACTTCTTTCTAATGCATACAGATAGTAAGGAAATGCTAAATATTTGCATGCAACACTAGATAAAAGATAGGATGATATATCATAACAAAGAAATATAAGTGACTGATAAATTTATAAAATATTTATTAATAGAAATATTGAAAGAGTAAAAATCAAATGTGAGCATGATGGTGCATGTTTACAATCATACATCTCTAGGAAGCTGAGGTTGGAGAATTGCAAGCTTGAATCCAACGTGGAAAACAGGAAATCATCTAGAGGCAGCCTTAAAATAAAGTGGAAAACAAAAGATAAAAAGAGCCAAGAGTGTAGCTCAATGTGAAGACCTTGAGTTCAAAAAATAAAAAAAATACTCAGTAATGCAAACATAGTGACAACTGAAATTGTGATGCAGATATATTTTTCCCAACTGATACCTCACTAACTTGTATAAACTCCCACCAGCATTCTTATCCTCTGAACTCCTCCAAGTTGAATGGTAGAAACATTCTAGAGATCCAAATCATCAAACCTTTTCAAATTTCCCCTGTAACAAGGTTCAAATGCTTTCACTTCCCATGGTCAGGTGTATTCACAACAACAACCCCACTCATGGTACTAATCTTCTAATATAGTCATTGTTCTATTACTGGGACAAAATATCCAACTCCACAAAATTTAAATGAGGTGAAGTTTATTTTGGTTCACAGTCTTAGATAGTTCAGTTTGTAATTAGCTTGCTAGAAGGCAAAAACTCTGTTGCAAAAGACCACAGTAAACAAAAGCCACTCAGCCTATAACAACCAGAAACTAGGGAGAATGGAGGAGCCAAGGATAATAATATATCTTTCAGGTAACTCCCTCCAACCAGGCCCCACTGCCTAGAAGTATACTCATCAATAAGTTCATGAATGGATTAACCCACATATGAATATTGTGCTTATATTTTTGAATTGCTTTTCAAAAACCCCTCTCTCAACATGTGAGATTTTTGAAGAACATTTTAGCTTAAACCATATTCATGGATACCAAGGATATGTCAAAATACAAGGAACACAAATATATCAAAGGAAAAGTGGCATATTGCATCTCAGATTTCATTAGAAAGAGAAAACTTAATTAAATGGTAATTTGTCCCTGTGCATGATCCCAAGTTATCAGGACACCAAAGAAAGAAATACAGTCATATCTAGAATTGCACAGAGGGCAATGTGTTGGGGGTTTTACTGAGAAAAATGTAGACTGGAGAAGCACTGAGACCAAGAGGATCACCAAAACTGGGTCAGAAGGAGAGGTATATCAGTTAGGAGAAGGGTGACTTCAGATGACCTCAATAATTAGGTCCAAATGACTTTATCTCAATCCTATCTATGTTAGAATATTATAAAACTTATCTTAATCTTTTATTTTAGGATTAAAGAGTCAAGAACTGTCCTGGTGCAAGAGTCCATGTGAAAGATTTCTATACTACTGTAATAGTTTTGTCTATCGCTTGCTAGGAAGCTATGCAGAAAAACCTTACTAGGTTTGCTCATGCACAGGTTTATAATTCAGGATACCTACAATCATGTCAATCTGAATTTGTACAATTCACAGTGGTATATTTTTAATATGATGGCCTGATTCTTGATAGTTTAAGCAAACAATACAAAACAAAAATCATAAAATATATGAAAAATAAATGCAATGCACTTTGGCTAATTCAAATATAAGAAACTTTATTCAACAAATAATCAATAGATCTTTTTATATGGACATATGAATAATTTAGAGCTGATGAGATGGCATAGCAGACTAAGTGCCTCCTTGGGCAAGTGCAGGGACTGGGCTTCAATCCTTAACACCACATGCTGTACTGGCCGTTGGTGCTCATAGTCGAACACCAAGACTGGGTGTGGTGGTGCACTCCTGTGATCCCAGTGCTGGTGAGGCTGACAGCAGGAAGATCACTATGAGTCTAAGCTGCACAGTGAGACCCTGTGCCAAATAGATAAAAAGAATAATTTATAAAAGAATAGGTACTAACAGGCTATAAAGAATCCTCAGCAAATTTCAAGCAGGTATTATAAAGGTGATGAACAAAAAGTGTATTTAATTGGGCCTCAATTATGAAAAATGTACACATAAAAACCTCAACTTTTTGAGAAATTTCAGTTGTCAAATACTTGTGGACTACATAAGAAATTATTAAAAGTAAAGAAAAAAATTGAACTGAATGACAACGAAAGCATATTAAAGCTTTGGGGACAGGGACATGGCTCAATGGAATAAGCACTTCCTTGGCAAACACAGGGACCTGAGTTCAATCCCCAGTTCCACCAAAGAAAGAAAGAAAGAAAGAAAGAAAGAAAGAAAGAAAGAAAGAAAGAAAGAAAGAAAGAAAGAAAGAAAGAAGAAAGAAAGAGCAAGCAAGCAGGCAGGCATGCCAATGCATTGGTAGGAGAAGGGAGCTGGTAGGGGATGAAAGACAGAAGTGAGATGAATTGTGGTCATGTACCAATTCTTCAGACCATTGTGTACTGCAAACATATATTAAATATATAAAAATATCAAAGGGAGTGAGAAAAATTATCAAGAGTATTTAAAGAAAATTCATCTTTCCAAAGGAGTGAAAGCCTCAACTATTACTAACAAGTATTTTAATGCATGTTTTATTAATGCAAAATATGAATAGTAAAAACACCATTTTATAAATGATATTCAATTACATTAAATGCATTTATGTTCCTGTGAAATCGTTCTTACCATCACTTGGACCTTATCTTTCCAAGGCAAAATGCTGTAACATCATCAACAACTCAACTTACCACTTTGCCCCTTACCCTCTAGCTAGCTTAATTACTGAAACTATGAAGAAACAAAAGAAAGTAAGAAAAATATGTAATAAATTTACAAGTAAGGCTACATTAAATGGAAAAAATATGGACAAAAAATCAGTGAAGTTAAAAGTTGTATATTTCAAAGAAAAACACATTCAAACAAAGTAAGAAAACTTCTACCTTGTAGGAATTTATATATTTGTAAACTTGGAAAGGTATGATGGGTTTCTACTACACATAAATGCTCAAAAGAGTGTACATGGTACAGTACAAGATGTGTTATTAAAGAACCTTAAATTAAACTCTGGTCATATTCCACACTTGACTTTTAGTATTTTCTTTCCTCTTTGTACTGAGGTTAACTAAGGGCTTATCAATTTTATTTAAACTTTCGAAGAATGAGCTTTTTGATTTGTTACTTCTTTGCATTGTTTCCTTCGTTTAGATTGCATTGATTTCTGCTCTAATCTTTATAATTTCCTACTGTCTTTGGGTTTTGGGTTTGGCTTGCTCTTCCTTTTCTAGATGTTTGAGATGCAATATTAGGGTATTTATTTGTTCCCATTCTGTTTTCCTAATGTGTGAGTTCACAGCTATGAATTTCCCTCTAAGAACTGCTTTCACTGCATCCCATAAATTCCAATAAATTGTGCTTGAATTTTCATTGAATTGTAGATATTGTTGGATTTCTTCTTTGATTTCATCTGTGACCCATGGGTGTCTGAGGAGGGTGTTGTTTAATTTCCATGTATTTATGGGTTTCTTTTGTCATTTGCTTCCAGTTTCATTGCACTGTCATCAGATTTTTTATTTTAATTTTTTAACAGATTGCAAATTGAAAATAAATTATTTACAAACATAAATGAATATAACAATAAAAATTGTCCAAAATAAAAATGAAGAAAATATTTAAGGATTAGTCATAATAGTTCACTGTGTCTACATCAAGAAACTTATATTCATATAATTAAAATTCTCAAAGTAGAAAGGAGTAGGCAATAAATATTTAAAGATTTAAAATTTCTGGATTTAGTTCAATTTATAATACCGCATTTCCAAGAAAAATGAACCTTTTGCACAAGAAATTTAAATAAAATCGTACCAAGATACACAAAAATGAAATTGTCCAAAACTTATTGTAAAGAAAAAATGGTTAAAGCATATACATAAAAAAATATTAGCTATGGAAGAACAAAATTAAATAGCATCTTATTCCACATTAGAAAGAAAAAAAAAGGACCAAGTGTGTAAAAAACTAGACTAATTAAAGGACTGAAAGAAAAAAAAAAAAAAGATCTATCCTCTTTGAATTTTATATTTAGCAAACATACTTTTGAAAACCAAAAGTAAAATATTTTCTAGTTATGCAAACTTGAAATATTTTAATACCTCCAGATGTAGCCTATAGGAAATAACAAAGAGCATAATTCAAAAGGCGAGACAAGCTGCAGTGTGCTCCTGGAGGAACAATAAAGAGCTCCCAAAATGATAGTTATGCAGGACTATATAAAATATATTAGATGAACCCTTATTTAAACATATCCTATCCCCAAACAGTTTCACTGTCGTCAGATAATACGCATGGGATAAGTTCTGTTTTCTTACATATACTTAAGCATGACCACTGAGCTAGTACATGGTCTCTGTTAGAAAATGTCCCTTGTGCAGCTGTATTCAGCTGTGGTTCACTGGGACACTCTGTATGTCCACTGTCTTAGTCACTATTTAATCATTGCTGGGACAAATACCTGACACTCAAAACGAAGGAAGGAAAGGCTCATTTAACTTACAGTTACTAGAGGGTTCAGTCCATATTCCGCTGGCTACAAGCAAACTACAGCAGTTCTTGGCGGCAAAAAACAATGAAGAACAGAGGAGGAGCAGCAGCTGCATCGTCCATCAAGCGCCCTTCTATGCTGACTGCTAAGACCGGCCTCCACGGTGAAGATCGGAGCTCCTCCAATGCATTGCAGCTGTGAAGATCAAGCTCCTTCGAAGATCGGGACTTCTCCACCCCAGCAGGGCAGGGCGGCAGGAAGCTTTCCTCAATTCCCCGGGCCCTGCCCTCCTGCAGGGCTGGGCCCCCAAGTGGAGAACAGCCGGCTGATTCAGCCAAGTTGACACAATGTATCAACTAACAATCCCCTAAGTCCATCTGTCCCAAGTTCTGCTTTAGTTTACTTCTTTGCTAAGTTTTTGTCTGTTTGAGCTACCTTTTTGGGATAAGGGGGTGTGACCGTAGACCTTGCAAAAAGTTAATGCTTTCCCCAGGGCATAAGATATAGCCTTTGTCATTTCTTTGCACATATGTTGCATTACCTGATGAATATTTTTTATGATTTTTCAACTATATCCATATATTTGTCTCAATTAAGTTACATATTATTCTTTTCCTTTGCACTAAAAGATTTTGTGCACTATCACTCTTAAGGTGACTGTGAGGTCACGTCATTTACATAAGAAAGAATCTAAACTTTTCTGTCTTTACTGAGGGTGAGAAAGAAAGGAAAGGAAAAGCATTGAAATGATAAAATATAATTAAACCATTTATGACTGAAACAATATACCTACAATGAAAGTGCATGAGACCTATCAAATAGGTTGTTTGACTTTAAGGAATTTTTAACTATATAATTCTCTTTAAATTTCCTAATTACTCTGTGTAAGAGGAAAAAGTTGTTTCCTTACTGTAAAGAAACAATTGTACGGAGTCTTCAAACTCATATGGCTGATACAATACCAAAACATTATGAAAACAGTTTGCAATGTATTAATTTATCGAATCTGTATTGTTAAGGTGTCTTGAAACTGTCTGATAGACATTTGTAGTTCAATAAAATAAAATAAAATAAAATAAACAAGATTAAGGTAAAATTAAAAAAAAAAAAACTCATATGGCTAAGACGAAGATTAACACAGAATTCCACAGCGTGCAGTTGCAATTTCCTGGCCATTTCTTACAACCATCTGAATTTATGTTTTTAATCAGCATTCTAAGAAAATGAATGAAATGGCTTGAGGCAAATAAAATGCTGGATTTAAAAAGCACAATTTCTGGGCCCGGGGAGATTGCTCAGTAGAATAAGCATTTGCCTGGCAAGCACTGGGTCCTGAGTTCAATCCCTGGTACCACTAACTAAATAAATGAATATGAAAAGCACAATTTCTAACATTAAATAAGTTCAAATTTCCTCCTAGTGTTATTGGCATCGTTATTTTGTGGCACAATAGAGCCCACCCTGTAGGAGCGCAGACTTTAGCATCCGGTAAAACTTAAACAATATCAGTGTTCACCAACTTTATCCTATGGAGTCAGCCCACAAACCCTGGTAAGCTGTTTTCTTATTTATAAATCAGGATATTGACATTGATTTCATAGCAGTCTTTTGAAGCTGCAGTAATTATTGTTGAGTATGAGCTTTAAATGTATATTCTGTGTGAAATATCTCATATAAAATTTCTATTCAATGTCACAAGCTTCACACAAGGTGAGATCTTCTTGTAGTGGATTTAGGAGTATGTAATGCATTTGTGCAATACAGGTATGCAACAGGTGACAGATTTAATGTTAAAAAGCGTAGCTAGAACATATGCTCAACCAGATTCTTCAACTAGTAGCAAATCCTGCAGAAAAAATACTTTCTTAGGTCAAAGGCTTTTTTCTTACATACAAATAGAAAGCCCGAGAAGAGAAAGATCTAGAATTTCATGAATATCACTGACTCAGAGTCCTATTTTAAAGCCTGGTCCTTTTACTCTGTCCCATGACTCTGACTGCACCAATATGCCGGCACACTTGTGTTCTGGCCAGCAGAGCAAGAAACAAAGGTAAAGTTGTTTTCAAAGGAAGTCTCTTAAAAGCTGCAATCTTACACTTTGTCCAGAGCTTATTGTGCAACTCTGTCTAGCCATGAGGCCTGCCGGTATAATCTTTGTTCCAGGAAGGATGCTTTGCTAAACGCGAAGGCTGTTCTTTTGAAGGAAGATGAATAAATATTGGTTTATATAATTAAAAGCCTGTGCCATAAGTTTGACATTTACTTGAGAGTTGTTACTTTTATAATTTGTTTCCTCTTCTATTAATATTTGAAGTAGCAGATCCAGATCATACTGCTGATATTTATGACACTTTAGTATCTTGAATGAATATGTTTTTCTGAAGAATAGAATCACTTTTTACATTGTGTATGTTAATTTCAATAACTATCCCACATGTAATGTCTGTGTCTAGTCCTATTATAGTTCCTAATTAAATTCTCAATTTTATTTGGGATTTTTAGAAAATATTTCTTAATCATCCAGTGATCTTTGTCTTTAATTGGACACACTATGAGATAGTGACTGCAGTATATTACTCATTACTTTTGAGGATTTATAAAAAGTTTCAATATCTGCAATATCTGTTATAGAAAGTTTGTTTCATATTTATTATCCATCACCATTTGAATTTTGTTCCCTTAATTGTTTATATTTTTAGATAAACTTTCATCCCACCTTTTTTCTTCTAAAGTCAGATTTTATTTTTCTTTATGTAGCAGGGATAGAACTATTTTGGATCTTTTTCTTGCCAGGCAGGTGCTTAAACAATTGAGCTACACCCCCAGCCCCTCAGATGTTTTATTTCTGTGAATTCTGTTAAGAGTTTCCAGTGGATGGGACTCAAGGAATTCTTCCAAAGAAGATCTTGGAAATCTGGTGCTCAATTCTTAACACAGAAGAAGAATTTCAGAAGCATCAGTGAATGGTACAGATTTCATCATGCAGCATTAATGAAGTTTCTACTCAGAGAAAATACAGTGTAGGTTCAGGAGAGAGATGGTCTGGGTTTGGGAATATGCATGCGTTCCTGAAAGTATTTTTTTTAAAGACCAAAGATATTTTACCTAAAAACACCATTTGAGCCCTTTGAATTGTCTCTTCACCTTAATGTGAGGTTGTGTACTCTTACTTTGGCAATGAAGTTAATCTGCAGACTTAACAGTATCCGTAAGGGGATTTGATATGAAAGACAAGTGCAGACCAGCCTGAAGAGCATAAAACACACTCAGAGTACAAATAAGTCTAAAAGTAAATACAAGGGTACAGATATGGCTCACCTTGAGTAACCTTATTCCTGTCTAGAAGTCATGGTTTGCTTGAAAGTACCATTTTAAGATTATGAATTTTCCATGTCTCTTATCTATCACAATTTATTTATCCTACCTCAGAAGTAGGAGGACTTCCTAAAATTCACATGTAAGTACAAAAGGCTGAATATACAAAACCGTCTTGAGGCAAAAACAAAATAAACAAACTCCAGAAAACCCTCTAGTGGCATTATACTGTCTGATATCAACGTACACGAGAAAACTGTAGTAACCACAATAGCATGGGCTTGATGTAAAAACACATAAAGAAAAATGAAATACAGTTTAGTGCCAAAAGTACCATATACCTACACTTTACTTATTTTTAATTTAATTTAATTTAATTTTAATTTAAAGAGTGAAAGCAGAAGTAAAAGCAAATAGAAAAAATGACAGAAACAGGGTAACATGCCACAACATGTATGTTACAGATTTTCAAAACAGGGATAGCACATTAACAATGGTTGTATATTATCTAATTTTTTCATTTTAATGAGAAAAAAGATTTTAAAAAATGAATCAGTTTCAAGACAGGTTAGTATGACAGTTACAATAAATAATACATTGCATGTTGTTGTCTTTATAGTAGTTATTGAGAGGACAAGATGCAGACATGATATCTTGTCTAAACTGTATTAGTACAAACCTTTCCTCTCAATGAACTAAGAGAAAGCAGCTCTTGTACATACATATATATCCTATCTTGTACATACATATATATTTTTTTTCACACAAATCCACCCACACAGACAAAAACAGTCCTTTATTTCTATCTTGCTTTTTTGTTTGGTTTGTCAAAAATGGGTGTTCTATTGTTGTTAGAACTATATTTGGAGAAGTCTTCAAAGGACTTTTTCATACTTGATGCCAGACCAAAGATTGTATGTACTTGAATTCAGTAAAATAACCCAATATAGCTCCAAGTCCATAATAGTAGTGGGTTTTTAGAGTTCAACATATAGGTTTACTCTTATGCCTCATGGTTACACTTTTCTGCTGGAGATTATAGGGCCATACAGGAAAGTGACTGACAGCATGCAGTGTGCCTAAGGAGAGTCACCCGGAGAGGGAATTTCTCTCAGGCTATCAGAGCAAGTTAAAGCAAGACCTATATAATTCAAAACGTAACTTTTGCTATCTGACATGGTCAGTCAGATCCCCTCAGGATTTACCCAAGAGCCACATCTAGCACTTTATGGGTCTTTTGTCATTGTCAGCCATCTGGATGAGTCACGGCCATTGCTCAATCATTTTGCCCTCTGTGAAAGCCTCAGAGAATTTTCCTCTCTGGGTGAGTCTCCTTAGGTACACTGCGTGTTGTCAGTCACCTTCCTGTATGGTCCTATAATCTCCTTGATCAGAAAATTTGGAACACCATCAAGTTACAGGGTACCCTACTTATTTTTGAATAAAGTTTAAACCATGAATTAGATAAAGAAAGTCTGTTTAATAAAAATGTTCGAGAAAAATGAATGCCCACATGTAGAAGACTAAAGCTGGTCTCCGCTCACAAAAAATCAACCTATAATGGACTAAATATTTAAGTATAAGACATGAAGCAATAAGATTCCTGTCAGAGATGGACCAAAAGCCTGCCTTGTCCCAAAGACGAGGCCCCAGCACCTGTCCCAATTCCAGTTGAAGGGACAAATAGAATATGAGGGAGGAAAGCATTTATTCTTGGGCAGGCACACTAAGATTCCATCTTCCTCATGCTTGTGGTATTCTTGGGGTGAAATATGAAGGGAGCACAGGTCAGAGACAGTGCTTTCCTGCTGGAGTGTCAGGCTGTCATCTGGTTGGTCATTATCGTGGGACTGGTGATACAGATGTGTTGGTGCTAAGATTACTTCTACTCAGGGGGCAGTTTCAACTCTTCAGAAGTTTTTCAGTCAGACATGTTATTCTTGGAACCCTAGGTAACTGCAGAAGAAAATTACCTGGGCAAAGAACAAGTCATAAAGGGAAGATGAAGCTATGTCAGTGATTGGGGCCATCCTTCTGGTTTGTGGCAAGGACTAGAAGCCCATGGGTGTCTTTTTAGTAGTCTGAAATAGGGTGTTATTAAGAAAGTGAAGATCAAAAATATGTTTGGCTTGATGTCTCAGTAAATCCTGAAAATATCTTTGTTACTCTTGGTGTCTTCATCTTTAAAGGGGGAGGACAGAGAGTATGTGAATTTAGTACAAATGCAAACTTTCTTATATGACTAACATGTTCAGAGTCATTTGACTCCAAAGTTAAAGGTAGTAAAAGTAGAAAGATGCGATATGATGATAGAAATGCCAAACTATTGTGCTACTTTTTTTTTTTTTTTTTGCAGAACCGGGGATTGAACTCAGGCCCTTGTGCTTGCCAGGGAAGCGCTTATTCAACTGAGCAATCCCCCTGGCGTGTTATGCTATTTATAATCATGCATCGGACATCTGTAGAACCAAGTTAAGAGTCTTTTCTATTAGGAAAAAGCAGCTTTAATCCCCTCTTTCAAAACTTCTGCAGGAATAAACAGAGAACATGCTTCACTCCATGGGGTGATAAGGAGTTGTTTGGACCAGAACCCCAAACACAATAAACAAGAGCTCAAAGAAGCAGATGAGGCTTAATCAAAGCTAAAATGTTTCTTGTACATGAAGAAAACCATTATTAGAGTGAAGAGAAAAATCCACCGGATGGGAGACAGTATTTGGAAACTATGCATCATCTGTGGAGTTATCATCCAGAATGTATAAGGGGCTCCACAAAATCAACAAAACACCTCTGTCAAAAATCAAATAAAAACAAAACACAACAAACAGTCCAATTATAAATGAGCAAAATATATGAATACACATTTCTCTAAAGAAGTTCACAAATAGCCACCAGATCCGTGAAAAAATGTCCAACATTGTTGATCATCTGGAAATGCAAATCAAAAGCACACAGAGAGGGTGCCTTATCTAACTAAGACTAGGTTGTCAAAACAGCAAAAGATAGCGGGCAAAGATGGCAAGAAAACCATGCACACTGTTGGTGGGAAAGAAAATTAGCCAAGCCATTTGTTTCAATACTATGGAAGCCAAATTCCTCAAAAAATCAAAAATAGAGGGGCTGGGGAGATGGCTCAGTGGAATAAGCACTTCCCTGGCAAGCAGAAGGGCCTGAGTTCAATTCCCGGTTCTGCCAAAAAATAGAACCACTGTTGTGGGTATATTTCCAGAGGACAGTTTTGTACTTTCCTGCTTATTACAGTACTGTGCATAATAGCCAAAAAAAAAGAAAGAAAGAAAAACAACCTATGTATCCAATGACAGCAAAAGATGAGAAAAATGTGGTAGGCATGTAGAATGCACTTCAAACACTGCCATAGAAACAATAAAGCCTTGTTATGTTTGAGGAGGGCATAGAACTGGAGAAGCATTACACCAAGCAAACTGAGGAGGGACCAGAAAGGCTTGCACTGCATGAACTCAATCATGTGGCATCTTACAAGAATGGATTAGTCAAGAGTGATCCATAGGAGACTATACTAGGGATGGAGTGGTTGGGAAAGGTTGACCAGCAGGCACTAAATCTCAGTTGCCCAGGTCTCAGAACCTCAACTGTAGCGTTGCACTACAGAGAGACTTGATAATCATCAAGTGCTGTGTGCTGTGGACAACCTTGATGTCATTTCCCAGTGGTCAGCACTCAGTTACATGCTACGATGCAACAGACACTGCAAGCATAGCCTTAATTTGGTGAAGCTATGTCCTTGGCTGTGATTCCTAAGATTGCTTTACTGGGAAAAAATGGTTCTTGGGAATTAATTAGCTAGTTCCCCTGACAAACTGGGTTTGCATACTTGATTGTGCTATTTGGAAATACTTCAAAGTTCTTTCTTCAAGTAGAAATTTGTGGTATAATGAAATCACATGCATTTTTTTCATACCTTTGGACAATATTGCAAGTTCTAGTAGAACAAGAAAAGCAAAGTGGTGATAAGGTATAACATAGGACAACCCTGTGACTTCCTCCTCTGCTCTCTAATAAAAGCCCTGCCACAGCCTCAACCCCAGCCTTGGCACCATGGCTTTTCTTCCTTACTGGGTCTTCATACTGGCTGGCTGCATTTCTGCTTCTTTAGCAGGAGCTTTCAATCTCTCAGATCTGTATCCTCCTCTGTGGGAGGAGAGTCCCGGGCAATTCTCTAGCTACAAGGTTGAGAATGGGAAATACGTTATCGACCCCTGGGTGTACACTGACAGAATGGGGATATACAAAATCCTAATGAACCAGACAGCCACCTATTTTGAAAAATTTGCTCCAGAAAATGAACAAAACATCATATGGGGACTGCCACTTCAGCATGGCTGGCAGTATAGCTCAGGTAAGAAACAGCACTGTCTTCATTCTAATAATCTCTCAGATTAGTATCTATATATTTGGTTCTATATTTTAGGCATTTTTTAACAACTTATTTTTCCACTTTCTTCATTATAATTATTATTTTTCTTTCACTTCTTTACAAGTCCTTCCTTCTGGAGTTGTCTCTTTCAACTGGAGAGATTAGTGACCCTTAAGGCATAGGGACCAACTGCAGAAAGATATCAGATCTCACCTAGTGATCATTTTAAAAGTACTTATTGAAGCCTCACTAAGTGTGAAAGCAGACTTCTTTTTTAGCACATGGATAAACAGAATTACCTAGTGGATATAAAATAAAAAACAGAAGGTTATGCCAAATTACTTAGAATTTCTTGGAGATACAGTTGTGATTACTTGATCATGGCCATATAATCATTTATCAGTAGCACCTCATTCATGCAGTTCTTTCTCTGCAAGTTATTGATTTCTTTTGGAGGCAAGGGACTTTTCAGTACAGTGTATGCACAGAAGATATATTGGGAGACAAAACATGCACAACTCAAAGAGAAATTTTGCTTTGGTTACAGAAGTTACAGAAGTAATTCCCCCGAAAAGGGTGATGCCTGATGCCCACCCCATATGGATAACAAAGATTAGCAGAAAATGACTGAGAAAGAGAAGAAAAAGAGCAATTTAATTTATCAAAGAAAAGAAATACTGTTTTCCAATGGTTACATAATACATAGTTATCAGGTGAAACATTTTTGGTGATTTATTGCCTACTCCAACACTTACAATATACCTACACATTTGTTATCCTGATTTTATAGATGAGGAAACAAAGATATGTGCAGTTGAAATATTTGAAAGACTAAAGTAGTGGATAATGGAGCAATGCTTTGTTTAACTCTTGGCCACTTCTCTTAGTTCCATAATTTTCAACAGTCTGTACAGAAGGGAGTAAAACAATGAAAACTTAGAAAAGCAAAAAGTCTAAGGCCTGTAATTTAATAGTCAACATTGTGGTATAATTCAGGAAAATGAAATGATTGAGAGATAAGAAACAAAAAGTAGAAAAGTATGATGGGAATATAATGTAATTAATAAATGCATATTTGTACATCTATAAATAACATTATCCAGTTATGTGAGGCCCATAATTCATTTTGAAATGTATATAACAAGAACGACTGTAAATTTCTGATTTCTAGGTAGATTACTTGACCCCACCAGAAGGACAGACTGTGGCTATGAATCTAACCATCTCTGCATTTCTGTAGACAGTTGGTGGGCTGGTAAGTTCAACAAAATCACTGAACTAAATACTGCATATCAACAAAATGAAGCATTCCACCAAAAATCTTATGGACACAGACAAGTAAAAACACTGCCATTGTTTTTATCTATTTTTGTGTGCATGCATTTCTCAAACTTTATTTCTTTAAAAAACTTTAGTAATATATGTTTGAGATATTCATTGTGGGATATCAGTACACACATATATGATAACTTGATCTGTATTAGGAATATTCCTTTTAAAAATGAGTCTGTCTCACACTGTATCTAGTGATATCTCTTAACCCTTAGCAGCCACAGTGCCAGGTGTAATTTTTAGGCCTATTCAGCTTTTCACTGAAGAATTGGAGCAAGGAAGTACAAAGTGCCAGGCTTCTGAGGGACCAGTGCTGGCAGTAGGTGACGGGTCCAAAAGTGACAGGGATTCTCTGGAATGAAGAGGGAGAAGAGAGGAACAAGGGAACAGTGCTTTATCATTCTGCGCTGACAAAAAGTTAGAAGTTAAAAGTGAAACATATATACGTGAGAGGGAAACATCTACTATACTTCATCTTGTCAGCTGGGGCTTCAGTCATAGACTAAAACCTAAAATAATCAGAAATGTTTTCTATTTCTTTAAATTCATGTTTCAGTAATGAGACAAACTTACACAACAATTTTTTGGAGTAATTAGAAACAAAATCACATTAAAGCTCACTGTTTGAGTGACACAGAGAATGCACACACAAAGCCTGGACATAGGAGACCATGCCCAGACACATGAGCATGTACATACAGAGCTTGAACACACAGAGCATGTGCACACAGAGTATACACACAGAAAATGCACACACTGAGCACATATGCACAGAACATGCACACACACAAGACGTACACACAGAGCATGTACACACAGAGAATGCACACACAGAACACATGCACACAGAGCATGCACACACAGAGCATGGAAACAGAAAGCATGTACACATGGCACTTGTACACATAGAGCATATATATGTTACCATATTTCCATATGCTATGTTGAATCTTTTTTTCCTGAAAAATTTTCCAATAGTCATGTTCACAGATCTTGATTTTGAACCTTTTCTCAGATGCGTTGGTAGACTGAAGAGTAAGCTGCTCATACTAGGTCCCAGGTCTGAACTCAGTAGTGATGTCTCTGGGGGAAGACATTTCACATCACTTCCAGTGGAATCAATATAAAGCTAGATTCTAACTAGATTAAGATACCTAAATTTGGCTGGGGGATGGCTCAGTGGAATAAGTGCTTGTCTGGGAAGCACAAAGTTCCAAGTTTGATCCCTGGTACCATCAAAAAAGAAAAAGAAGAGATATCTAAGTTTGATTTAACGGATATGCTACAGGTAGAATGAGAATTTTTGTTTTTCAATCCAACTAATTATTTTCCTAATGAGCTATAGCCAGAAAACATAAAAATATTGCTTTAGAAAAATAGCATAAAGCACAGACCTACTGATATTAGGCCTACAAATCAAACTTACATCTATGAAATAGAAAATATTTATCTACCAAAGCCAGAGACAAATAGAATATCTTATATAATCTGATTTTTTTTAAAGCTAGAATATTAGAAAAAAAACTGCAAGGCACAGTACAACCTTATGTAAAGTTTTCTACCATTCTATGGATTATTTCATAGTTTTTTCCTTTGGTTTAATGATTTCAAGAAAGATTACCAAACTTACCCAAATTACTTTTTATTTTTAAAGATTAGATCAAGAACTACAAGCAGTGTATGCAGGTGATTATAGGATTCAGAGCAGCTAAATTCTTGGTTGGACTTTGTGACTTTTTCCAGTGCCTAACTTTTGTCACATATTTCTAGACCTGTGTGTTTTGCCTTCACACATGCTGGCTGGTGACATTTGTCCATGCTGGAGGTCACAATGAGCCTTTTGTTCCTTCAGATATAAACTATTTTCTGAGTGTCCTGCCTTTCCTTGCTGCCTTGGACTCTGGCATAATGGACATCTCAGCAGATGAAGTTGCGCTCCTGCCACCCCCCAAGGACCAGGAGAGATTCTGCTACGATGTTCCTGGCTGTCGTGCCTCTTTTCCTGACACAATGAACAAGTGGAGAGCATTTTTCCAGGTTTCTGAATCTAATTTTATGCTTTATATTCCTAATGCATAGCAAGAAATTCCTTTGAATGGATAGCATTTTGTCTGGGATTCTTTTTTTTTATTTTTACATCATGCAATATTTTTCTTAAAATGAAAATGAGACTGTTATGGTAAATATAGTAATAACATGTTCTGTGGTAGGGCAGTGTGTGTCATTACACTGTGTTATCTTTTTGGTCATTGTGACCAAATGCTTCAGAAATAGCAACGTAGAGGACAGAAGATGCCCTGGGACTCAGTTCCCGGGAGCTTATCCCATCGGCAGCTGGTTCCCTCGCTGTGCATTGTCACAAGGCAGAACCCTTAAGGCAGAAGTGCAAGCATGTGCCAAGCTACTCATCTTGTGGCAGCCAGGATGCAGAGAGAGAGAGGGAAAGATCCACAGAGGAGGAAGCCACAGACGGGATGCCATCCCCAAGGCCACGTGCTGTGGTCTCTGCCCTGCAGCTCCATCCTATCTACTGCTTTCATCACCTCCCAATAATTCTATGGATTTTTTTTTTTTTTTTTTTTTTTTTGTATTTTAAGGAAGGGTCTATGGGGTGTTCAGAGTCTCACAACTAGATCAGACTCGTAGCCATCCGCCTGTTTACAGCTTCCTGAGAA
The DNA here is from genome assembly GCA_004027165.1 of Ctenomys sociabilis. NCBI lineage: Eukaryota > Metazoa > Chordata > Mammalia > Rodentia > Ctenomyidae > Ctenomys > Ctenomys sociabilis. Next base: position 26,337 of record PVKA01021665.1, read on the forward strand.
CTGGGATTACAGGAGTGTGCCTCCACGCCCAATCTCAATCTCAGCATCCCCGGGGAGGGGGCAGGATGGCAGGAATTCTATGGAATTATGATCTGATTAATGGATTGATCCATTGAAGAAGATAATTTTCGTGTGATATAGTCACACTCCGAAAGTCCCACCACTGAACACAAGAGACTTTGGGATATGTGCTAGACATAAATTGTAATGCTCATTATGCCAGTGTAATATTAACACAAAATTTGCCCATTGTTGTCATTTCAAATAAATGATATCATGAGTCAGAATCATTTGGGGTATTTGCCTGTAAGGTAACTGGCTGGCATGGTGAATTGGGACTTAGGTCAACTATGAGAACTAAAATGAAATGTGAATATCGCATTGGTTTTAAACAATTATCAATGCAATTCAACTAACTAAATAAATAATAACCTGTCAGCAGAACAGAATCATTGTATGCTGTTCTGAACTTAATATTTTATGATGAAATTAAAGTAAATTGATTTAAAAGGGAGGACTGAAGCACTGATAAGGAGATATTTTGAACAGCTTGCCAGATTATCAGTTCATCACTTGAAACATTAAATCTAACATTAAAAAAAATAGTTGTCTTATATTCTAAAATTCTATGATAATTCTATTTTTATGGAAAAAATAGCAATAAAAGAGATTCCAGGCCAGTATAAAACGTGAGTTTTTGAAAATACTTGAAGTTCATTGCTTCTAGGTGGATGTGCTTTGCTAAAAGTAGTGTATATTGGGGCCTTTTATCAAGTGCGACTGCAAGAAGCCTTACACATATCTACTGTTAGAAACAACAGTCTCTATCCTATTTGAATTTTTTCTTTCCTCTTTTTGATGAGGTTAGCTAGGGTTTTATTAATTTTATTTAATCTTTCAAAGAACTAGCTTTTTGATTCATTAATTGGACTGTATTCTTCATCTCAATTGAATTAGTTTCTGCTCTTTGTTTCTCAATAAAATTATTAAAAAAATAAAATAATAGATCAAGAAAAAAAAAGAAAAAGAAAAAGAAGCAGTAGTCTCCCATCTGGCTGTGTCCTGCTCACATGCAGGCCCGAGCAGGGCTTGAGTCCAGGGAACTGCCACGCTAACCTGCTCCTCCTGTTCCCTTAGTATATGCAGACATCACCTACCACCTTTGAAGGGCTGTTGAAATACTTATGGAAGGCACACATTGCCTCCTTGGGAGATTCTGTTAAAAATTTTGAAGACAGGTAAGAATGAATGTTGGTCCATAATAATGCTATGCTTGCTTTATTGATGCTCTTGCTTGTTTTTTATTTATGCATTTTTCCTCTGATAGCATGATTGTAAGTTTGAATTTTAAGGTTAATAATAAGTTGCATCATTGGGAATTACTGATGAGGTTGAAATATTTTAGCAAGGTGTTAAAATTTAGAAATCATTGGATGAAGGGGGACAAAAACATTTGAGACAAGAATATTGTATTGAAGAGACTTGCAGAATAAAAGGAATATTCTGACACTAGGAAATGAAATAGAGGGGGCTGGGAGATAGCTCAGCCGTCTAAGTGCCTGCCTGGCAAGCACAAGGACCTGGGTTCAATCCTCAGAACCTCATGCCACGCTGCCTCTGCCCCATGATGGTCACTGAAACTGTGAGTGGGGGCGCACGTGTGCAACCCTAGCGCTGGGGAGGCTGAGACAGGAGGATCACTATGAGTCTGAGCTGTGTAGCTAGATTCTGCATGCCAAATAAGTATTTTTTTTAAAAGTTCAAAACCTTTTAAATAAAATAGAATATACATGTGTGGATAATTTTTATTGTTTGTTACCTTAAATATATAGCATCATATAAACTTGAGGAAGTATCAGCTAATGTTAAGACTAGCAAACAACACAGCCTAGATAATTAGCAAGCTGTTCCATTCACTGTAATGTCAGAAAGTGAAGCTATAGAAGCAATTTTTATTCCCAGGTGAAGACCATTCTCTAGAGGGTGAGACCACCACTCAGAGTGAGGAATGGGGTAGAAAGAGCAGACCCAGCAAAGGGAGAGCTCACTGGCACTGAACAAGTAGGTGGGCAGGCAAGGCAGAGAGGGCTGCATCCTGCAGAGCCGCTCACTGCTGCCTAAGCTACTTCAGCATCCTGCAAGGTGCATAGCTGCATGGGTAGCCTGCTCGCTGGGATTGCCTGCTCTTCCCGTCGATATGTCTCCAGGGGTCTGCTGATAAGTTGGGCAGTGAAGAAACTTAATCTGTTTGCAGAGTCTAGCTCTGTCCCTTGGTGGTGGTAGAACATGGGGCTGTGGCCTTTGGGACAGCTGGGACTCCTGTGCTCTTTCTATGCTACAGACGAGGTCACCATCCGGCAAGGATCTGCACTGCAGATTAATATTCTGATTAACAGCAAAATATTTCTATGGGTTATGTTTCTTATTTACAGGTCTTTCCATTTTTCATAAAATGATAAATTAACAGAAAAATACAACTTTATAAATTAACAGAAAAATACAACTTTATAAACAAGAATATTTTAAGTATTGAAGGTTCTTAGACTTGCAGGCTTTTTTCTTTTTAGATGTGTTTTTCCTCTCATAGATTTAGACATGCAAGAACCTTGAATTTATTTTTATTTGTGCAATTGAATTAAGTTGGAAATACAATTTTTTACAGGGTGGTTGATTTAAAAATTGCTCCAAAATAACACAAAATAAAAAGATGGCATAATTTTATATTTGTGTAGGACCTTTTTTCACCACAAGCATACTAAATAAAAGCAATCATTTTATTAGTAATTAGTAGGGTGGTATCTTCACTAATTATAACAAAAAAATTTATTAACACATTTATTTCCTGAACTTTTATTTTAACTTGACTCTTCCTTGTATGTGTCAGTAAAATTTTAAAAATGTAATAAATTACTGCACTGTATTTAGTAAAAAAAAAAAAACAAACCCAAGTATCTTTGAATATTATGAGTAAATAAAGGAAGGTAGAGTAAATATTTACCTATAATATAACTTATTTCAAAAATATTTCATTTGCATGCATGATCCATTCCAGCAGCTGGTGAGTGGTAGGACCAGCGTCCCAAGTCTGTGGGAGTTGGTGACCCTCTCTTTCCTCTCTGAGCACTGTGCTGTTTGCCAGGCATGAGGCTTGCAAATTTGGTTCAAAGGAGCAATTCCACTGAGGCTGTTCTCTAAGTCTTAGATGTTTGCCTGTAAGACTTTCTATTTTGGAACTCGAGTTAGCAGTGATGATGAAGATGGGCAGTGACTCAGAGAAGAAACAAGCCAGGAGAGAAAAATATGGAGTTGTTGCGGTCATGGGACCTCCTTCAGGTTTATAACAACAGGAGACTTGGAAGCCCCTTTCTGATTGTCTGGAATAGGGAACTATAAACACTAGTGGCTGACAATCTCTTGGCTATGATTTCCTTGTTAACCTTGAAATATTCTACTGTGGCAGTGTTTCACACATTTTTCTGGTTGTTTGGATTGGATATGACATTGTGAGGGCTATGTGGCCCTTGCTCAAAATGTTTCTTAGCTGCTATTTCCTGCAACAATTATTTGATAGAGAACTGTGATGTATCAGTGGGATTCAACTCACACTACACAGGTGTCCTCAAAGTTCTAACTTGCCCACCTGGCCACCTCTGGCAGGGAGAATCCCACCTGCCTGGGAGTCAAGCAGAAAGCATACATGTTCTCTGGGCTATGCTATGGTTTACCTTACACTGACAAACAAAAAAGATCGAAAACATCGTATATCTGGTGAACCCCACTGAAGTATCAACAAATTAAAGCTGATGAGAAATTAGAAAATGGTAATATAATAAGTCTTTGACCTTGGACATGGTGCCTTGTGAACATAGAAGAGTGGGAAATGCTTGATTTCAACTCAAAGGAGCTGGAAAACAGTGAAGGAGGTGACATCTGAGATGAGATTTGAGAGAATGCTTCTGGTGGGACACATGAGCAGTGCACATTTCTTATGACAGAAAATTGTTTGGAAAACATCTAGGTATCCCTGTGCTGTGACTGGTTATACAGCCCATAGTCTTAAATTACATCATCCTATAATTTACTGGGTGCAGCGGCACACACCTGTAATATGCCTACTCTCAGCCTAAGGCAGAAGGATTAAAACCGGGGAAAGGAAGCAAGACACTGTCTCAAACAAAAATAAAAGAGTTCTGGGGATGTACTAACCTGGGATGGATCTTCAGCAGTGCAAAACAAAACCACACAGACAAAAAAGTTCTACTTGCTATTTTTCACTGGAATCATTTTTCCTACAAAAATGAGTTAGAAAAAAATGACTTAAAATATCAGCCTTATAGACATTTCCTCTAGTAGAAAAAATTCCAAGAATTTTTGAAAATTAACAAGAAAATTGCTGTTTCATTAGAATGCTCACTGTTTTTGGAACTTCTCTCCTTCAGAAAAATCAAGGGTTTTGAAAAGGATGCCAGAATCCAAGAAAATGTTTGACATAGACTTTTGATATTTATCTCTATATTACTCAAGCTAATATTTATTTAAATATATTTTTCATGTAGCTATTATTTGATTTTCAAGTAGAAATGGACCAGTTCAAAAGTATTAAGTGCACAGTTAAATACTACTAAGAGGTGGAATGATTTATTCCTGCACTTCACATTGAATTATGTACCTTTACAACTTCTGATCAGTAGGCTAAAATCTTCACAGTGTGAAAAGTACAATTATATAGTAAAAGTGTTAAATATGTTTATTTGGAAGAGACAAAATCTTCTAAAGAAAGTGAGGTTGAATTTCTGAGGTGACTAATAATAAATGAGTATTTTTCTTTCTGTGTTAGATATGCATATTATTCCAAACCAGAAGCAAATTTTGAGGATAACTGGGCTGTCGCTGTGGATTACATAGCTGCCACTCAGTTTCCCAGTACCTTGATTAGAATCTACAGCTTCCAGAAGGGGCTCCCCCCAAGAGTCCTTACCAGTACTGACATAGCCCCTTTCATCAGCAACTTCACTGCTCTTCAGAACATTGCCCTGGTGGCTCTAGACATTGTTGGTGCTGCCGATAGATACACAGGTAAGCATTGAATCAAAGAGTTTGAATGATCAAGACTGTATTGAAATGATAGCTAAAAGCTTAATTCATCAGGGGCATAAACTCACAACATAGACTACAGAAAGAAATTCTGATGGTCTCTTCCATTTGTTAAGCAATACCATCTTGCTACATGGCAGGACCATCAAACAACCATAATTCTTATACCTATGGTCCCATCTTTCATCTAGTCCCCATATTGGACTTTGGAATGTGTAACATTTAATAAAATACACTTTTCTTCCACATACCCACTAAAATGCTGCATTTGGTCACCTGCACTGCCTTTAAAAATACTTTCTACTTGCTATTAATTGAAAAGAAAATAAAAGGATTTCTAACAAAAGTCTTGCTGTGATTAATGGAATTCTTATCAATTTGTCTTGTCACAGTTCTTAGGATCAAACGCTATTGCCATTCGTCAATACAGAAGTCCAACTCTATTACTTCCTATACCGAGGTTCCTAGCAGAATAAAATTTAGAATAAATCTTTGATTACAAGTTTGAAAATTACCATGTTATTCCCATTTTTCCACCCATTCTGAAAGCATAATTATACTATTAGTATTTTCTCAATAAATACTTTGAATTTTAAGATGTAAATGAAGCAAATCAACATGAATAAGTTAAATACATTTTAAAAATCCTTTGTATTGCTTTGAGCATCAAAAGCATCCACTCAGGTTTGACTTTTTTTTTTTTTGAACTGGGGATTGAACTCAGGCTCTTGCACTTGCCATGGAAGTGCTTATTCTACTGAGCCATCTCCCCACCTCCTCAGGTTTGACTCTTGGAGTGTGAAGTTGGGTATTACTGGAGTCATGGCTGGAATGTGGAAAACTGGCCATAGGGCAGTTTTCTGTCACATAGAGTGCAGAGCAAGTCTCCTTCAAAGTGTAGAAACCTTCCTCAGAGGGTTATGCCAGAAAACGAGTACACAGCATTCACTTGTCAAGTAGATGTGCAGTCCCACTGAATAAATGGAGGTAATTATATTAGGGACATTACTTGTTATGGTTATGACAACTTACAAAAGCTACCGTTAGTAATATAGCAATGACCTACAAGGTATGCTTGTCTTGTAGAATTAACGATTTCAGTGCTAAAATCATAGACAGAACAAAGTAAAGTTGGTAGAACAGCCACTGCTCAGAGGTACTGTTAATATGTACCAAAGATTTATTGTGTTTATTTTTCTTGGTGTGATTCATGATTTTTATCAATAACTAGTAGAAAATAAATGAAATAAAATCAATCACATATTTCTAAGATAAAAACGTTCCAAGAGTTTATGTGCAATCCTTCTGTGTTTTGCAGGTTCTTTGACCCTGACTATATGGAAAATTTTAATGATGACCCAAGCTGCCAGGGAAAACTTTCTGGTGCTCAGTGAATGGATTTTGCAACAGTTCCTTAAAAATTCTCAACAGGTCTAACTTTTTTATCACCAGCAACTTCAAGAAGTAGTATAACTATAATCACATGGATTTTCAAAACCATTTTTGGTGTTTTGCATTGATACTTATTTGTTGGAAAAATTTTCATGCATTTCTAAAAGTAAATTCAAATTAACTCTATGATTATTCTGCTCAAGTAATAATTCTTGATTTCTGAATTGATCAGTGCTTGCATTTTAAGATTGTATGAACATATCAAAACTCACCAAGGAACTAATAAATGGATACTAAACTTGTATGTGTCTTTTGGTAATATCCTACATAGCATCATTTGATGAAGATTAGAGAACTTTATCTTGATGACTTTCAGCCACAAACAGAATATTTTGAAATAAAATATTGACAGATACTTTAAGTAATGGTTATAAAACTAAGTGGTGGACATATTTGTAGCTCAGTGGTATAAGCACTTGACTGGCAAGTGCAAGGTTATGAGTTTGATACCTGCTCCCGATAGAAAGCAAGCAAGCAAGCAAGAAAACTAAATTGTTCAGAAGAATATATCAGTTTACCAGCTTTATTTATTTTTTAAATTTTTTTTGGCAGAACTGGCAAATAAACTCAGGCCCTTATGCTTGCCAGGGAAGCACTTATTCTACTGAGCAATCTCCATGTCCCCTTGCTTCATTTATTTTTGATAATCCTAGGATTATAGAAGTTGCTTTATAGAGTCCGCTACTGAAACTTTAGAGGCTCCTGCTCTGTAGAGCAAATGTCAGATATGTGGGAAGAGTTATCTGCATTTCTCCTTTTAATAACATTTTCCTGAGGAACTGACTACATCACAACCTCAAGAAACCACTACATAGTTTGAAGAAGCACTTTTAGGAAACATTAAATGTGTTAAAGTATGTGCACAAAAGTACTGTATGCAAGAGAAAGCATGAAAGATAATTTTAAATTCACCAGTCTGACAAGTTTTCTCCAGTGCAACCAGTAAAAATACAAGGCATGGGAAGCTTCAGTAGCAACACACAGAAAACTTTGTTGATTTTTCCTGTACATGAGAGGCAAATAGTGTGATTTAGCACTAGAAAAAGAAATACTGGGATTTTAAATTAGAAAAAAAGGCTTATCAAAGGACTTCTACAAGAGCTATTTTGCAAAGCTCCCAAGTAGAACACACTAAAATATTTATTTTACAAAATATAGATGCTTTTAAATTTATATTCATGTGTATAGCTAAAGCATATCCCCAAACAAGAATACACTTGACTGTAAATCAGACTTGTGCTGCTCGTAAGATTGATGACAACAATGTGGAGAACATACCGAGGTGGCATTAGCCAGGGGAGCCTCAAGCAATATGATAAACTGACCTCAGAAGACCTGCAGGATTGTCTCATTTGTTTAATTTCCCAGGGTGACAGTGCTCTCTTTCCACTTTAATTCCAGTGTTTCTCTTTTTACATGTTTTCAGTTTGGAAAAGGCTTCACATCCCAATCCTAGAGTTCACAGTGATGGACACTCAGCAGAAGTTAGACTTCTTTATTTTTTAGTATTTTATTTTTATGCATTTTGTTGTTACAAGGTTTCACTACACAGCTCAGACTTGCAGTGATCTCCTGCTTTCAGCCTCCCCACTGCTGGGACTACAGACATGCACCACTCTGCCTGGGTTCTGACCAACTCAGCCTGCTATTGGGTAGGGCTGGCATGGCATGTGGTGCCAGGAGTGGACCATGGTCCCTCCACTTGCCTAAGCAGGCACTTTAGTCCTCTCATCTATCACAGCATCCTTAAAGACTTCTTGAAAGCAGTCATCTTTTGTCTGCAGTTATGTCGCTCCTGTACCTTGGTACCTATTCATTAATTTTTGTACATAGAGATTACCTATCCAGAAGGGTTCTATGTTTCAGTTATGCTTACAAATGTATATAATATTTTTCACATAGGTGGTGAGGAACTCATGCAATTTTATTATCTATTTTAGTACCCTTCTCTATTTCTAAAGCAAGGCCTTGCAAATTGTAAGTGATTAATAAATGCTTTTAAAAGTTTTATTCATTTTAATAAGAAAAAAGATAAAATAGCAATGAAACAGTTTCAAAACAGGTTAGTAGCACAGTTACAATAATTAATACATTGTATATTGTTGTCTTGGTAGCAGTTACTCAGAGGACAAGATGTTAAAACAAGACCTATATAACTCAAAATGTACGTTTTGCTACCTGATAAGGTCAGTCAAATGCCCTTAGGATTTAGCTTGGAACTATGTGCAGCACCTTGTGGATCTTTTGTCAGTGTCAGCCATCTGGATAAGTCATGGTCATTGCTTGGCCAATTTGCTTTCTGTGAAAGCCTGAGAGAAGTTTTTCTCTTTAGGTGACTCTCCTTAGGAACACTATGCACCATAAACCACTTTCCTCTGTGGCCCTATAATCTCCTTGATCAGAAAATTTGGGACACCACTTAGTTACAGGATGTCATAGCAGCGGTTCTCTTATGCCCTGAGTTCTCACTGACCTTGAAGGGCTAGGGCCAAAATATTGGCTATCTTTTTAGCCCATCTATCTGTCTAATTTTTTTGTCTGCAAACTTTAGCTGTTAGACAATCAGAAGAGAAGCTTATTAATATTATCCTATAACAGAAGAAGTTAAGCTTAACATCACTAGCTGTCTGAATATACCTTAGATATAAAATGAAAATGCTACCTTCCAACAACCATGGATGTTCTAAAATTTAAATCCCTATAGAATGTTGAAAAACAACTGCACATTTTTACACAGATATTTAGAAATCAAATCATATTCAACATTGTAGCAGTACCATTCTGCTACATTTTGTTTTTCTTGTCCCTTGTTTACTTTATTACCATTTTTTTACATATCTGTGACCTAAGCAACTACATTGCAGACAGCAATATGTAATACTAAAACCGTGCTTAAGGGGCCAAGGAGATGGGTCAGTAGAATAAGCATTTGCCTGAATAGTATGAGGGCCTGAGTTCAATCCCTAGTTCTGCCAAAAATAAGTGAATAAACAAACAAACAAACAAATAAATACCATGCTTAAAATACCTGTCATTTTGGTCTTCTAAGTGCATATTGCTTCTAATGGCATATAAATTATGGTTATATTCGATTTAATTAATTAATTAATTATTTTTAAATTATTGAACTGATGTACTGTTTCAAAAGGTACAAAATATTAAGAACCAAGTGTAACTTTATGATTTGGGTAGTGAATTAACAATGAGTTGCCTTTATTGTTTTTAAAAATTTCTAGGAAAGTCATGATAGCTTTATTCAGACATATGTATGCATATGATATTATAATTCAGTAGAAAGTGATGTTAGATTCTTTATCCATTTGGCTGTTTACCTACCACTATTTTTGTGACTTTGAGAGTAATGAAGAATTAGTTCTATGTAAATCTTTTTTTAAAATTTTATTTTATTGAGGAACAAATAGCAATGAGACAGTTGCAATCAAATTAGTAGGACAGATTCAACAATTAATACATTGCACATTGTTATCATAGTGGGTTTTTGTTGTACAAGGTGCATATATGATACTCTGTCTATAAACACTATTACAGCAGATGCCTCTAATCAATTAATTAGGAGAATGTAGCTGTATACGTATATTTTAAAGCTGAATTATAGTACAGTTTCAATAATTAATACTTTTTACATTGTTATATTGCTAGAGGTTATCCATAGTACAAGAAGCAGACAGGATACCCTGTCCAAACACTATTAGTACAAGTCTTTCTTCTCATTATGCAAAAGTACTGCATATTTATCCTAACTGTACTGTTTATACAGACACAGAATGGTTATTCCTTTGTATCCCCTCCTTTTTGTTTAGTTCTGTCAAACATGGGTATTCTATTGTCATTCAGTTATTATAGGTGCTTGAATTCAGCTAACCAATCCAACACAGTCCACCAGTCCACAACAATAGTGGGTTATTCAAAGAAGTTGTTGACTAGAGCCATTTACAGCTCAGCTTATTATTATGGCCTTATTTTATATACCTCATTTTTATACTTTTCTGCTGGATGGTTAAGACCAAGATAAAGAAAAACCTATATAACAGAAAATGTAACTTTTGTATCTCATGAGGTCAATGAAGTCCCCTCAGGGTTTATTCTGTAACCCTGTACCTCACTCTGTAGATCCTTTGTCAGTGTCAGCCATGTGGACGAGTCACGGCCACTGCTTGACCAGTTTGCTCTCTGTGAAAGCCTGAGAGAAAGTTTTCTGTCCTTGTCATTCTCCTTAGGCACACTATAGATCATTGATCACATTCCTCTGTGGCTCCATAATCTCCTTGATCAGAAAATTGGGGCACAACTGAGTTCCATGATGTTACAGTACAGGTTCTCCTATGTCCTGAGTCTGCTATACTCTCTTTAGAATAAATGCTTTTAACTACCAGTATTGTGGGTGGGAAGGAATAAGGGACTAGAAAGGAACCAAGCTAAGCAATCCTGAAATTCAACAAGGCAGATGCTAAATCCTGTAGCCTCAGGTCAAGCATCTGGAGCCAGTGGAGTGAGTGGTGAACTCTGGAGGACTTCACAGGCCCTGCCCTTTTTCCTTGGGGGCTGACACCCACATGATATCTCTCTTGGGTGGGTTCCTACTGCTACAGTGGTTTTCCTTGGTAGATGTTTTAGATTTGTGCTGTCTCCTGATTCTTGAGGTCTCCATTCCATCTTGAGTTTATTTACAGAAACACTATTAGGTTCAACTTACAGTGACTGTGACACTGTCCCACACATTTGCTCAATGTCCCAGGATTTCTGAAGGGTAAATAAAGGGTTCATGACCCTAAAAGAGTTGTATTTGAATGCCTATAAAACTAGAACCATGTGGACGATGCCAAGATTGGCCACCACCTCTAGCAGTAGCTAAGCCCACTTGAACCATGGCTACAGTGACCTCTGAGTGCCTGGATAGCAGAGCTGAGAAACTCATTCTCCTAGGCAGTCCTACTGAACTGTGGTCTAGGTGCTATCCTCTTGCATCAAAGTTCTTGAAAGGAATTCATACTTTTGGTCCCTTGAGCCTGTTATGGGTGGAATCTGGCCATTTCCTAAAATGCTCTCAGGTATCTTCTTTTCTCAAAATTACTGGAATTTTATTTGCCTCAGGCTTATAACTTGCAGCCAAAGATATTATGCAAAGAAAATAAAGATTAAGTACACTTTAGGGAGATGAAGACAACACACATTGATGACAAATGAAATCAGGTGGACAAAAGCTACCCAGGGCACTGTATAGATGACAATATTCAATAGTGCTTTCAACAAAATTTTTTAAAATCAAGAGCAAAATAATTAAGAAATTTTTATAGTAGACATAAATCTTAGGGGCCAGGGAGATGGCTCAGTGGAATAAGTGCTTCCCTGGCAAGTGCAAGGGCCTGAGTTCAATCCCCAGTTCCACCAAAAA
>PVKA01021666.1:9459-26378 GCA_004027165.1 Ctenomys sociabilis
TTCATTATTCTGCAGAAACTGTGCTCATTTAATAAATAACTTTCTATTTTCCTTCCCCACATCCCTGGAAACCTCTAGTCTATCTTTTTTTTTTTTTTGTCTTTTTTTGTTTGTTTGTTTTTGAGACAGGGTCTCACTATGCAGTTCAGGCTGGCCTTAAGCTCACTTTGTAGCTCAGGCTGGTCTCGAACTCACAACAATCCTCCTGCCTCAGCCTCCAGAGTGCTGGGATTACAGGCATGTGCCACCACGCCCAGCTCTAGTCTATCTTTTATCCTTATGAATCTGACCATTCTAGGGATTCCTTTTTTCTTTTCTTTTCTTTTTTTTGGTGGGACGGGGATTGCACTCAGGGCCTTGCACTTGCCAGGGAAGCACTTATTCTACTGAGCCATCTCCCTGGCCCCTAAAAATTCCATTTAAATGGACTCATACAGCATCTGACCTTTTGTGTCTAGTTATTTCACATGTATAACATCTTCAGTCTACTCAAGTTATTACTATGTATCAGAACTTTGTTGCTTTCCACTGTGTCCGTCTACCACCTTTTCTTCATCCACTCACTGGCTGACAGGTAATTATGCTATTTCCATTTTCTGACCATTATGAATAATGCTACTGGGAACCATCATATGCAAGTATCTGTTCAACTCTGTTTTTAATTACTTTGGCTATATGTCTGAGTACAACTGCAGGGTCTTACAGTGCTTCTTTTAAGCTTTCTGAAGAACAGTATGTGTGTAGTTTTACAATTCAGTCTTTTGCTGAAGCCCATACACACAAAGCTGTTCCTACTCATTTAGAAAACAATTCACTTCTGCATAGTTTCTTCCTTCCAGCCCACTCAGGCAACAGGCGAGAATCTGGTTTTCTGGAGCCTGCCACCACTTCAACACAGCCTTTTTTTTTTTTTTTTTTAATATCTGATTAATTGTTTCAACACAGCCTTTTCACACGTAGAAAGTACACACTATGCAATTCTAACTCTCCAAATGAAATCTGCAAAACCAACCATGATGCAGTTGTTTGTCATACTCCTATTCTTAATCCATTTGGTAGCAGATAAATGATAGTGTTAAAAGATGTACATTTATTTTCAGCATATGTTTTTGGTAAAGGACAGCTTACTGACCCAACAAGCATATAAAATATGTTGAATATGGGCAATGTATTTAAGACTGCACTGCTACAGAGACTGAATCGCTTTTACTCTAAACCAAGGGTCAAGGCCTGGGACTTCCAAACTGACACTTCACTACTATTACCACAAGGTACTTAATGAAGAAAACACAACAAAGTAAATTCAAAGAAAGTATATGAAAGGACATATACACAAACATATGGACAAGAAAGACCTTTCAGGTTTTAATTCCACAAATATTTGCATTTGAATTTTTAACACACATGTATTCTCAAACCAGGCACATTGACACAGGCCTATTAATCCAAGCAACCGGAAGGCTGAGGCAGGAGGACAGCTGCAAGTCTGAGGCCAGGTTCTGTTACACAGTAATTTATGGCCAGCCTAAACTACATAGCAAGACTCTACACATAACAAAAAAGAAAAGAACAAGAGCATTCCTATTATGTAACAGCCTTAAGGTGTAACTTAAACAGTGAGATATCAAAAAGAAGGTAAACAGGTATGTCTAATAATATTTCCTGGGCTCAGTAGAATAAGTGCTTGCCTGGCAAGTGCAAGGGCCTGAGTTTAATATCCGATTCTGCAAAAAAAAAAAAAAAATAATAATAATAATATCTCCAAATAACATACAAAAACTTTAATCTTAATTAACTTTGTTAACACAGTAAGGTAGGAAGGCCAGGAACTAAGACCTTTTACTAGTAAATGAGGAGGAAAAGACTGAGGAAAAACAACTTTTTAGATAAATGCACTAAATTTTTAAAAATTTCTTATTTATTGGATATAGTCACTATACAACTTGGACTCACAGTGACCCTCCTGTCTCAGCCTCCTCTCCCTCATGCTGGGATTTCAGGTGTGCACCACCATGCCCAGGGTTCGAGGCCAGCACAGCACATGGTACTGGGGATCGAACTCAAGACCTTGTACTTCCCAGGCAGGTGCTTAGACTACTGAGCTATCTCCTAAGCCCTAAGCTAAATTTTTTAAATGATCAGTGTTAAGTCATCTTTTAAACAGTGAAACGTTAAAACAAATTTTATCTGATCACATAATACAGTTCTCCCAAAAAAATAAAAGCACTGTCTTAGAAGTATACAAGAAACATACAAAATGGTCAAAAAGGAACAAATATCATATAGAAAGGGGAAATTTGTTTCTCTATGCTTCAAATGTTTAATGACTTCTCAAAGGCATTTTTATCTTCAAATAGCACCCACCCAAAACCTGAATTTTTAAGATTTCAAATCACTAACATGTAGAGGCCAGGGAGATGGCTCAGGCAAATAAGTGCTTTCCTGGCAAGTGCAAAGGCCCGAGTTCAATCCCTGGTTCAGAGAAAAAAAATCACTAAGATGTTTGCTCACAGCATAAACGTGTCAACTAAATACAACCTAGTTTGAGATCTGGACAATGAAGCCACACTTAGGGTGTTAGGGTGAGCAGATACACCAGTGACAGACTGGTGTCTACAGGCTAGTTATACAACTAAGACTGGTTAATTTGGCAAAGTTCAGGCTGTATGCTACAAAATGAAAGCAGCAAAACTGACTCGAATGGCCCAGAGTTCACCAGCTATCTAAAAGGTGTAACTTCACAATCCAAGATAGAAAAAGCTTTAGGAAATCATCATATCAAAGATAATATTTACTTCTAAAAATATGACACAATAAAAGCAAAAAACCCAACCAAATACACAGTAAATGACTTTTTTCACACATACATGTTACATGTGTGTGTACATATAACCAAATGGCTGAAACAATAAAAATAAGCATTTTAGTCATACAACAATACAAAGCAACTTTTAAAATATTGTAAATTTTTTTTTTCCTTTTTTTGCAGAAATGGGGATTGAACTCAGGCCCCTGCGCTTGCCAGGGAAGTGCTTATTCCACTGAGCCATCTCCCCAGACCCACTATTCTAAAATTTTCTATTTCATCACTGAGTATAAATAACTTGCACTCTATGTTGTTTTTTTTTTCTTTTCTTTTCTTTTGCAGAGCCAGGGATTGAACTTAGGCCCTTTCACTTGACAGGCAAGTGCTTATTTCACTTAAGTTTTGAAGTTCAGTAACATCAGCTATTTTTGCCAAGGGTGGTATTAGTGAATACAGGCAGTATATCTTCCTTCACAAGAAAGTATCTTCCCACTGATTTGTAATAATCACCTGTGAGATTATGTGCCAAGTGCTGTAGTTTAGAAAAATGATGTGTTTAAATTGAGAGGTACACATTAAAAACTGATGGAAGCTAGAAAAGATAAAACCATGGCTAAGATACATTAATTGAAAAACAATTAGTTTATTCAAAATATAATTTATAGTTGATGAAATTACAATTTCAACATTATCCTAACCATTAAGCTCTGGCGTTCAGGGTAACTTTAGAGAATTTTGTTTTTTAAGAGTGCATGTCTTTATCATATCATTTAACTCACATTTTAATTGGAAACACTTCAAAAAGACTCCCAAACTAAATTATCCATTTCCATCTGCAACAAAAATTAAAATATTAAATTAAATCCCATAAGCTACCAGCACAAGACATAAAACCAAACTCAGATAAAAGTGCTCAGATTTGAGACTACTACAGTTAGAACAGTAACATTCAAAGACAACCAAAACCAGACATTTTAATTCATATTATTTAAGAGGTCCAAACTATATGTTTTCAGAAATTAAGCCAATCTTTATGGGTAAAGGAAAACATACTATGTATGCATCCTCTTGCAAAATAAAGATGCCTGGATCATTTTTCTCCAAAAGTGTTTGGTGTACTAAGTTTATCTCTATGCTACCCCACAGCCACTTCAAGCTTATCCCAACCAAATACTCTAAAGGTTCACCTCAAGGAGGCAGGAGGATGCTTCCAAGACAGAAGGTTCTACAAACCTCAAAAACAGAAATCTGTCACACATGAAACTCGGTTGAAAAGCGAAATCGAAGTGTATTTATTCCATGTTTATATTTTTTTCTTTGAGACAAGGTCTCACTACGTAACCCTAGTTGGCCTCCCAACTTGTGGAGGTCTTCCTACCTCAAGGACTGAAAACTAGGATTATAGGTATGTGCCACCAGGCCCAGCCCCATTTTTAAAAATGATTAATTCCAAGAAAATCTTCGAATTTTAAAATTTAAAAATTGACAGCGCTTATCCACAAGAAAGCCACTGTATGTTTTAATAGACAATACTAGCTTTAAAATCATGTTTCAACTTTCTAATTTGATCATCAAGAGCTGTCTGAAGTCACAAGGGACACAGGAGACAATAGTGTCTAACACATGCAACAACTCCACAGCACCGACCTAGTTAGTGGGGAGGTGTCCATGGATTTACACAAACTGAGGAAGGGATCACTTCTACTTGAAGTTACTGTTTCTCTCCTCTTTCTCAATCTTCTGGAAAGATTGTTAGCCATAAAAGAAATCCTTAAGAATAACTAGTTCCATTACAGACCAAAGTATAGTTTAAAAAACTTTTCAAACTCAAAATGACTCTCCTCACAAAACAGAACAAAATTTCAACAAGTATCTCACACACCTGACCAATATTAAGAACAGGAGTACCCAAGCAGCAAAACTAAAACTTACATTAACCCACTGGTCACAGGTGGGAATATTTCACTTAGCTTTTAATCTGAATATTTCCACATATTCATTCACCTTCTGTCCTCCATAGGGCCCCTGAATATTTTTTAAGTTGGACTCCTACCTGCCTGTAAGTTTAGAACACTAAAGCAGTGGCACATCCCATTCTAAGGCCAATCCTGAGAAGAAATTAAACGCTGTAATTTTTAAAACTGAGTTACAGAACTGAACAACGAATCTCCCTCAAATAAGTGGTTCATTATAACACATTAATAAGTCCTTCACGTCACTGTTGATCTAGTCTTCCTTCTACAAGAACCGTAGAAAAATAGCTATTCTAAGTAAGATAACCAACAAACGTTTGAGAATTCTTTTTAAATTGTTCTCAAACTGAAATACACACCCATATATATATATAGGCTTGGTGAGGAAATACTATGGGGGGGTAGCAAGGAAAACCAAGTCTAAATCTTGTAAGTCTAAATCTATAATTAAAAACAAAATCCTTCTATCAAAGTCACAAATTATCTCAATTGGCCTCCCAAAAAGTTCAACAATAAACTATATACAATGAACCAACTCTGTGATATGGGTGTAATTCTTTTACTCATTATCTAATACGACCTGAGACAATACTGTAACAAAGTAGTTACCTAAACCAAAATGTTTCTCAGCCCCTAAAAGGTTCTACATCACCCTTATATAACATAAAACATATCTAAGCCCCATGGGGCAAAGGCTTGCCTTTAAATAAATCCATTACTTCTCTTGGACTGAGTACAGAGCTGGTCAAAAGCTCATGAAAACGACAAATTTCAGCTGTTACTTGGTTTTAAGCACCGATACAATCATCAACCAAAAAAGCACAAATCTATAATAACGCAAAGAAAACCCGGAGGCGGAGGAGCGGAGCAGAAGCAGCAACCACCCGGGCGGGCGCAGCTCACCTGCAGTTAGGCGGAGGGTCTAGGGTGATGTCGGCCAGCTCCTTCTGAATCCTGGTGAGGAAAAAAAAACACAAGCGGCGGTCAAGGCCCGGGCGGCTCCCACGCGACGCGCGCGGACCCTCCCGCGATCCCGGGCCGGCCCCGCGCCCACGGCGCTCAGGTCCTAACTTGAGCAAAAACAAACTTTGCTCCCGCAGGCCGCGAGCGCCGGGCTCCAGCGCTGCTCGCGCTTCCAGCGGGGGCGCGATCCCGCCCAAGTCTCTCACCGGCACTCCCTCCCGGGGTCCCGCCTCCCCGCGCGGCCCCGCGCCCCATGCGGCCGCCGGAAGGGCGCCCCCCGCGGGCCGCGGACGCCAGGCCGGCCGCGCGGCGACGCCGCCAACATGGCCGCTCCCCGCGAGGCCCCTCGGCGGCGCCGGGCACCAGGCCCCGGGTGGGGAGGTGGGGGAGGGGCGGGGAGGGGCGGGGCGGCCCGCGCCCGCCGCAGGCTGGAGTCGCGCGCGCCCAGGGCGAAGGGCCGGACCCCCGCGGGCCGCAGCCTGCAGCCCCGGGCTGAGCCCCTCCCGGCCCGCACAGGTGCATGGCCCCCGCCCCGCACGACCCGAGGCGGCCTAGCTTTCCCGGGCGCTTTCCCCGGAGCCCTCTCCCTTCTCGGGGCGATCCCTTCCCTCTCTGTCGTCCCCTCTGCGGCTCACCAGGCACCCTCACCCGGGACCCCCGAACTTCAGCCTCGACACCAACTCTCCACTTCACAAAGCGTCCCATCCCCCACCCTGGGCCGAGCCCCGGCGTGAACCGCCAAGCCCGGCCTTTGTCTAGCGCTCACCTAGGCGCTCGAGCATCCGTTAACACGGCAAACTTTGGGGCCTCTAGGCTGCTTCCCCCTTCTATATGTGTCTATTTTTGTAACTTCTCCTATCATAGAAAGTCCTACGGCTCTAGGTTACAACTTAAAACTTTCACTGAACCAGCTCTGGAGGAAAAACACCAAAACACTTGCAAATTTCAATGACAATGGATGCTTTTCTCTTTCCAAAGGTATGTGAGGTTGGAAAGACATCGGCTATAAAAAGCGATGAAGTTTTTAGAAGGATGGCTGAACATTCTTTAAATTTTCCTAATGGGCAATATTTCCTGTCCTCTACAAATCGGCCAACTTTATAGAGGCGTTTAAGTTTCTAATGACATTGATTTATTAGCTTCCTGCTAAATTCTGCCACCAATCAGCACGGCAGTTGTGAGATACTTATACTTGTGTGCCTGCTGCCTTGACTCAGGCATTATTCCATGTTAAGACTAAGTTTGGCCCCTGGTCCCGACTCCTTTGCACCTTCCACTCCATGAACTTAAAAAGATAGTTCAATACCTACAAAGTAATGCTAGATAGCTTTATCCACTGGTCTCAAGGCTGTCAGAAGTTGCACTATTTCCAGAGGACTAGCCAAAAGATTTCCAAGAGGAACTCATAGATGTGCCACAGTGATTCTTGTTCAGACTGCATCCCACGGGGGCTTTCCTCTACCCATAGTAGCTTAAAACCACTTTCCACCGTGCAGTGAGTAACCTATTAGTCGGCCCATATAAGCTTCCTTTTCACTCCATCTCCTAGTAAACGTGACCCAGGCCCCTTCCAATTCTGTGGGCAACACTTACTATTTTCCAACCCAATATATTTCACAGAACACTCTCTATAGGACTCCACTCATATCAGTTTTCTCTTCTGTTTCCTGCGTACAGTCCCCTCACTTTATTGCCTTTTGACATTGACCTTAACCATTCAATCTCAGCTAGACACCCAGGCCCAGGTGGCTAAACTCACTTCAGGAGGAGAAAAAGAAGGTAGGAAATCTCAAGTTAGCTAATAGATAAAATTACTATTTATAGCTTCCCACCTTTAATTTTCTACACCTACCATCTCTTCCCAGCTATTTCCAAGTAAGCTGTGAACTCCTTTAGCATAATGAACAAATTGTGTCTAAACCTTTGTAATTTTGCTGACAAAACATAATTTAAAAGTTGTGCCTTTGCCCTCAAATACAATAGTATATACCACAGATACCCAGAGAAATACAAAATGTTAATAACTTCAAGCAAATTCTTGCTTTGGGGTAGGGCAGGCCAAAAGCCCAGAGAGAATGGGGATGTTAGAGGGGAGGTTCTAAGAAAGGTTTGGTCCAGCACTTGGTATGGTAAATGCTAGGTACACCAGAACCCATATAGGACTAATCCAAGAGGCCTCGTTAGGAGGACCCCAGGAAGCCAAGAAGCAATGAAACCATTTGGAAAAGTATAATCTTTCCTAGACAGTAGGTACTTGCTTTACTCAATTCACTATTTAAAATAAGCTGAAGTCGCTAACTTAGCCCAAAGGGTAGGGGCACCAAAACACTTCACCAAATCTTCAAATTTCAAGCCAGGGAAAATGACAGAACCACCTCTCAAACTCCAAGTTCCAGGCTCACTTACTCAGAGATCTAAAGCCATTGTATGAATTCTTTGAAGAAGGGTATCCCTACCTAACCCACTTGCTGCTTTAAAGTTTAACAACTATCTACCTAAAGTGGAAGGGACTTATGGAAGGGTATCTGAGGGGCTGTGGAGAAATCTACCAATCATAGGTTAAGAATCATGGGGATGATGGAGATTTTAGCTCTGGGGCCCAAGCCTGCCTGGCAAGCGTTGAGGTCCTGAGTTAAAAGTCGCAATATCGAAATAAGAATCATGGGATGATGACCAAGGTAAAAAGAACTTGTCTCTAGAGACTCGCAGGAGGGGAAAAATAAAGGAAAAGGCACGCCTTGAGTTCAGGTGAGGAAAAAGAAAAAGTGAAATAGCATTTTTACAGTTAAAATAGGGGAAAAAATAGTCTCCTAGAAACTTGGCAAACTAGTTAAAGAAAATGAACCCCCCAAAATAATCTGGAGTAACCATCTTGCAATCATTTACTGTACTAATGTATTTCCTCTCTCTAAATCAGAAAAAGTCTTAAATTCCACTCACTAGGAAACATCACCTATCAAGTTTTTTCCCCACTGAGTATTCCTTAAATAATTTGTGGGAAAACTTCGATTCAAAAAAGATCATCCTTGCAACAGGTGAGGAGGAAGCAAACGCTCATACAATTCATTTCGGTATGACTTATCTAGGAAAGGATTACTCCAGTAATTAGGAAGTGAGATGACAGTCCTGAGGAAAGGGCGCGCGCAGCTGAGCGATTATTAGATCTAGCAATCTGAAACATTTGGGGGTCACTAATAAAAGTAAATGAGGATTCTCACAAACTCCTCCAAGAACTGGAAGAGGCAAGCCTGTGAACAATGAAACAGAAGAAGCAACAGAGAAAATAATTAGGGCTTCCGTGGCCCCATTTTCATTTTTGAGCACACGTAAACCAAGAGCAGCATTTAAGCTGCCCTCCCTGGGAGGCGGACTGAACGCAGCCAGGGGCAGCTCGGAAGGTACCGTAGGAAGGCCGGGGAAGGAGGGACAGGGGTGCCATACCTCTTGGCGCTGGTGGAGAGGAGCTTGGAGTTTTTGCTCATGCTGACTTTACTCTCCTTCTTCTTGGGGGTGTTTGTTTCTTTCTCGGTTTGCTGGTTGGAGGACGAAGAGGAGGAGGAGCTGGTGCTTGCCCTGGAATCGTCATCCGACATAGCGAACCCCCCACCCCACCCCGCACACAGCCCCTGCAGGGGGAGGGAAACAAAACAGAAACACAAGGCCCTCCTGCAGGGAGTGTAAATACGGAACTCGGGCTCTGTCTGCAGGGCACCGCTGCACCCACCGCGCTTCCCAAAGTCCCCAGGCCCAGCCAGGCTCCCGCAAGGGGGACGAGGCTTGTTTGTTCCTTTCCGGCCCCAAGGAGGGGACGCAGCGAGCACCCCCTCCCTCGCCCCCCGGGATCCCCACCCGGCCGCCAGGGAGGAGCGGAGGAGGCGGCGGAGGGGTGGGGGCGCGGGGCTGGCAGGTCCCGCAGCCCCTCGGCCTCGGGGCTGTTTTTGTCCGCTCTCGGGGTGTCAGGCTGCCGGGGCGCCGGTGGCCCGGGCGAGCCTGCGGGGCCACGAGTGGAGTTTGGCGAGGTCGGGGCGAGGGGAGGGGCGGGAAGGAGTAAGAGAGCTCTGAAGCCGAGGCAGGGGACGCGGGCGGGGAGCGGCGCCCGGCGGGGCAGGGGCGCCCAGGCCGAGGCCCCGGAGCCGCGCCCGCCGCCCCCACCCACGCGGGCGGCCCGGCTGGGGCTGCGCAGCCGGGCGGGGGTCCCGAGCCGGCGCGGCGGGGTGCGGCGCGGCGCAACAATGAGCCCGCGACCCGCGGGGGCCCAGCCCGCCCCCCGCCGCCCGCCGCTGGGCTCCGACGCCCCTCCCCCGCTCCCGGGCCCGCGGGGGGCTCCCGGAGGCCGTGACAGCTCCAGCCGCGAGGCCCCCCCGCGCCCCGACGAGGGCGACCCCCGCGCCCCCCGCGCCCCGGGGCCCCTGCCCATCCCCCCCGAGCGGGCCCCGGACCCCGGCGGCTCCCCGGGCCCTCGCCGCCACCCCCAGCCTCGTGCCCGGGCGGCGCGGGCGGGCGGGCGGCCAGGGGTGTCCCCGGGGCCCGGCCGGGGGGCGGCGGGCCGCGGGGGGATCCCCGTACCTCTCTTTGTGTCTGGCTGCTCCGTGCCGCCGCGGCGGCTGTGCTGCGGCTGCGGCTGGGCCTGGCCACTCGTGTCTCTCTCGCTGGGAGAGAAGCGGAAGTGCAGCAACAGCAACTATTAAACAGGCAATGGCTTCCCCCAGCCACACACGCTCGCACACACCCCTCCTCCTCTCCCTTCCTCCTCCCCTCCTCCGCTCGCCCCTCCCCTCCCCCACCGCCCTCCACCCACCCTCTCTCCTCCCCCCTGCAGCACCTAGAGGGGGGGTCGCGAGGAGGACACTGATCCCCGGGGAAGCCCTGTCCACTTCGCGCCCACACCCGCACCCCAACACCGTCTCCGGACGCCCAGGAAGGGGGCGAGGGGTATCTGGAAACCTGGATTGTTTCGAGAGGGGAAGCTGGTGAGAGATGGGGGTGACGGCAAGTACTGTAGAGAGAATTGGGGGTCTAGGGGGAGGAAGTTCTTCCCAACCAGGGCTTTCGGAAATGTGGCAAATTGGTGGACAGGATGATAATCTGGTGGCAAGGATTTTGGACTAGAGAATGCGGTGGGAATTTTTCCTAAAAAGCGATCGGTTTAAAGAGAGAAAAGAAATCCATCAGGGTTTCCATTGGGCTGACACTTGCTTCTCTCCCTCTAGCAGATTACCTGCGAGAAGCAGAGGTCATGCCTGTGAGAAAATCTCAAAGTAGGAGTTTTCTGTTGGGGCACTGGGCACGTGCAATTTTATATTAGATTCTTCCATTCACTTTTTAAAGAAAGTGATGTGGTTTTGTAACATAATAGGATTTCATGACAGGTAAAACGTGTAGCAGGGCTTGCAAGTGTAGTAAATCGCTGGGAATAAAACATACACCACTGAATTTGACGGGATTGAGGATTTTTTGTACCAGTTTACATGAGATATAAAGTTGATTTTGATTTTGTAGGAATCAGCTGGAAAGCTCAGGGACTGCTACATCTTCTTTTGCTACAGTGAAAATGTTAAGTAGTATTTCTAGGGTAGTTAGTAATTCTGAACTGTTCCTTATTTAGCATTTTGCCCAAATTGATTTGAAACCATCAAATTATAACTTAGTTGTGCCTGTTTTGTCCTTTAATTAAATGTGTGCCATCCAAATGTAACTGTGCCATACATACATGATCTCGTACTTCGAGGAGACAACCCCAGTCACATTTCCAGGAGCCACTTTAAATTGTCCACTCAAGTTGCCATGATTTTCCATGGCAACAGTGTGAGCTTCAGTTTCCAAAGAACAACACAAGATATCAGCCCCGTGGCATATCCAGGAGCCAAGAAAATAGGCATTCATTCTCAGTACCCATCTAAACCTCATGCTAGCTGTCACCCTGAAAACGCTGTTTTACTAAGATCCATACATGACTTGTGTACACTTCTTGCTTGATTTGTAAGAAGAAACCTGTATTCTACCAAGAGTAGTGGTGGAATCAAGAAATGTAAAAACGGAAAATCCTTACAAGTCACCATTCTGTCTCTTGCATCCTGATAGAGCTATCGGTCCACTGCCCAAAAGCATATGGATTTTAAAAAGGCCCGTAGACATAATCTTTCTTACTGTTTGTTTCCCAGGAGTACTGGTGGAGGATATAAAAATGATGACATTTCACACCGTACAATATTTGAAAGCGGTCTTACACGTTATGTACTTCTGGTGAAACATGTAAAAACCAGAGAACACAGTAAGGTAAATGGATGCAGTAAACACAGAATACGGAAAATACAAAAAAAAAAAAAAAAAAAAAAAAAAAAAAAAAAAAAAAAAAAAAAAAAAAAAAAAAAAAAAAAAAAAAAAAAAAAAAAAAAAAAAAAAAAAAAAAAAAAAAAAAAAAAAAAAAAAAAAAAAGCCATTAAAATTGACACTTTTCCACTTACAAACTTTTGACTCATTTTTATTTTTACCTTTTTGGTGGCAGAGGGACCAAACCCAGGACCTTGTGCTGGCTAAGCAAGCCCTCTGTCACTGAGCTAATTCCCTGATCCCTGAATATTTCATATTTAAAAACATATGTGTATTCTATGTATACAAATAGCAATATATGTATATATATATATATATATATATATATATATATATATTATGATATAAGGAGGCCAGGCATGGTGGCACACACTTATAACCCTAGCTGTTGAGGAAATAAAAAGTTTGAGTCCAGCTAAGGGGCAATTTAGGAAGGCCTTTTCTCACAATAAAGAATTTAAAATATAGTTGTTCTTTTAAGTTTTAAATCAAATATGTATAAAGTGCATGGATTTTTCTTTAATGCTGGTTAGTGTAAATTGTATATTTGAATGCTCCCTATAATGATAATGTTTAATATTTTTTAAAGAGACAATATGATATTTGGGGCTTTTATCACTGAGGCATAAGTTCCGATGGTCTTTGGGGAAACAAATGATGGTCGCCACAGCTCCTCCTATGTACAGAAGTGTTTTCTCAATCACTTATCTGAAAGGATCCTAGGCCCCTTCTGGCTATTATTTCCTCTAATCTCTAATACACACTATTATAGGTCAGTCCTCGGTTTTAGAAAGACCTGCCAGGGGAATAAGGACCTCTAAATGTTTAGAAAAGAATCCACTGTTTTCAAAACGCTAATCTTTATGTCAAAACATTTTAAATACACTATTGTCTTAGAAAAAATATTCATTTACAAACTTTTAACACTTCCACCACGAGGCCTAGGGTGCTAAATTGACTTCCCTGAGCCTGTTTCCTCACCTGTAAAGGTCAAGAATACCTGCTCTCAACTGGTGAGCAGCACCGAATCATAACCATGGTTTATTAACTGATACGTAAAATTAATTACCCCCAATTGAACCTCTCAGGTATTTGGTTAGGTAATGGGGGCTTTATGACAGAATTCATGACAAGGGTCCTATGAGATCTTGTAGGAAGAAAGTAGAGTGGAAGAATAAAGCTTTTATTTCTAGAAGGGACCTAAGAGATCTTTTTTTTTAAGCGAAATCTTAACATTTATTTAAAAAAAAAAAAAAAAGAAAGAAAGAAAGAAAGAAAGAGTTGTACAAAATGTATATGAGCCAGAGATAGGAAAACAAGTTAGTCCATAAAGCACAGAGGGAGCCGGCGAAAAGGCTAGCTCGCGTGCATGTTACAGATGAAGAAATTAAGGCAAAGAGAGTTAGTATATCTTATCCAAGGTCATGCAATAAATTGGTGACACAAAAACAACTATGGCCCATCCCAGCATAGATGGTCTTAACAGTTCTGGTAATATTTTGAGTGGAAGTAGTGCCTCAGTTACGTAGAAGAAAAATGTATTAAATGTTAAAAATGAAAACAGGGATGGGAGATGGCTCAGTGAAATAAGTGCTTCCCTGGTAAGTGCAAGGGCCTGAGTTCAATCTCTGGTTTCTTCCCCACACACACACAAAAAAAACTGTAGTGTTTTCAGTAATACATTAATAACCAAGACATAGCTGGGAATGTAGGAGCAAGCTAAGGGAATCCTTGAATTTTTAATCTCTTCTTGAATGAATTAACAACCTCTTGACCTCTGAGAACAATCCTTCTAGTTCACATCTCTGGGTATATTTTAAATAGGTAATACATTTTCCTGCTGCATTGTTTTTAAAACAAACAAAAACCCAAGGCATCCCACAAAAAAAAAAGTCTTTTCTCTCCACCACCCCCCCAGTTCCCGCAGGTGAAGTGGTTTTCTGTCTTAGTCTAGCTAGTGCTAGCAAAGGCATACATACACACTGAAGGCTTTGATGTGACCGTTCAATTTACATTTTAAAAAGCACACCCAGTCACTGAAGCCGAGGGGCCACTAAAGCTAAGGCCTCCTGGGCTTTGAGGAAGTGAGCTCCAGCGTTCCTTCATGCCTATTCCCCGAGTCTCAGGATGATCCAACTCTTCTTCAAGACATCTTTAGGGTATCAGGTACTTTTAAGTAGAAGCACTTGAAGATCAAGGTACTAGCTGATTTCTAGGAGGTGAAACAAGAAACAGTTGTTTGAAAGGGAGAGACTCCTAAGTTTTGAATGTTCATGTTTTTGGTGCTCACACTAAAATTTCATGATTTCCTAAAGATAACTGCTCTCTTTGGCCTATTCCATGCCCAAGCAATTGTCAAGCAAGGGCCGGCGGTATAGCTCAGCGGACTAAGCGCTTGCTTAGGTAAGCGCAGGGACCAGTGTTCGATCCTTGGTTCCCCCAGCCGCGCCGGCCCCGCCTTCGGGTGCGCTGAGCCGGCGATGCAATCCGGGCGCGGTGGCGCGCGCCTGTAATCCCAGCACACGGGAGGCAAAAAGCAGGAAGATCGCTATGAATGAGGACTGCATGCATAGTGAGACCCTGCACCAAAAAATAGAAAAAGACAATTGTCAAGCAAATTAATATATATATATTAATATATATATATATATTATATATATAATTTGGTGGAACCAGGGATTGAATTTAGGCCCTTGTGCTTGCCAGGGAAGCGCTTATTCCACTGAGCCATCTCCCTGACCCTTAATGTGGTTTTTAAAACTTACCTATGGCTAAATAAAAATGACTTTCTTTATCTGACTAACCAAACAAAAAACAAACCAAAACTTGTATTTTGAATTTAACAAGAATTTCTTTGAAGTCCTGCAAAACATGGATTCACTATCAATTTCAACCTGCATCCCTTTGCTTGGTGTTTTTTTTTTTTTTTTTTTTTTTTTTTTTTTTGCAAAATTGGGGATTGAAGCTGGGGCCTTCAGACACTAAGCTGTATCCCCAGGCCTTTTATATTTTTTAAAATTTTATAATGGCTAAGTCACTGAATTGCCTAGACAGGGTTCATATTTGGGATTCTCCAGCCCTCAGCCTCTGCTTCTCAGAGTACAGGGATTACAGGTGGGTGCCAGCACACCAGACTTCATTTTGCAATGCTTCTTTAACTGAAAAAATCTGTTCCTTGGACAGAAAGATGAGGGTTCATGAGAAAGGGTGAATTCCATTAACTCAGGTAATTTTCTTGTAAAACTTTAAAAAACAAAATACCTGAGGAACTCTAAGCACAAAGCTAGGCCAGAGCTAAATTATTCTTTCTACCACTTGGAGGCATTGAGTAGCCATGTGATTTTCAAAATCTACCCGAACTTGATAGGAGTCTAATGCTCTGTTAGGCAAGGGCAGAAGGGTTTATCTGATGTCTACAAATGTATAGTGTTTCATACAAGAGTGCCCTTCTCAATATATAATTTAGCATCTCCTCTGTAGGACCTATTTTCTAAACAAATTAACCTTCAACAACCTTTCCTGCACTGACCACACAGGACAGACTATACTGGAATATACTGAACAGTAGTTTGAGCAGTTTGGATCATTAGTTTCTGAAAATTTATCCTGAATTTAACAATCTTTCAGTATGCTGAAGTTTGAAAGAATAAAATAGCTGGGGAAAATTACTTTCATTTTACACTTTTTAATTATCTATTGGGAAACTAAAAAAATATATCAATTTCACTATATTTCAGAATTGTGGCAAATCTATAGTTAGAAATCCAATGCAAAGTTTGCCTCCATAATTGCAAACCCAGAAGCAACTGGCAGCAAAGATAATAATCTGACTTCCTAAGCCTACTTGATGAATTCTGTTTGGGCCACAGAGAGTACTTAGTCTGAGCTTCAAATGAATTAATAAACAAATATTTATTTATTAGCCTGTATGGTCTAAGCAGTGGTGCAGGCTATGGAACTGTACAGAAGTCTAGATGCTAAAATATTTTATAATTACATGATAAAATATTTTAGCATCTCTGCTGGCAAAGGCTGAGCAGAAAGAGATTCAAGCAGAGCTTCAGCAAGACAACTAGGACTCAGGAAAATGGTCTTGTGGTCCCACATATAGTACTGAGAAGTCTTTGCAAAGGATGGGAAGACAGCACAGAACCAAAACATTTTATTAAAACATAAAATTATGGCAGAGCAAAGTTGTGCAACAGAAGCATGCTGGGCCCATAACCCAGAGGTTGATGGATCGCAGCCATCCTCTGCTGTGTGTACATTGCGGAGCTGGGGAGATGGCTCAGTGGAATAAGCAATTCCCTGGCAAGCACAAGGGCATGAGTTCAATCCCCAGCTCAAAAAAAAAAAAATTATAGCTAGCTGTAGGGACACATGGCCACAGTTTCAGGTACTCAGGAGACTGAGGTGGGAAGATTGTCCAAGAATAGCAGTTCAGGATAAACCTGGGCAACATAATGATATCTATTAACTATATAAAATAATTATAATTACATGATAAAATATTTTAGCATCTAAATAATATTTTATTTTAAAATAATATTTGAAGCAAAAAGAAAGAAACCAGACTTTTGTCTTCAAAAAAATACCACTGTCATGAAAGACAAAGAAAAATAGAGGTCCCAGATTAAAGGACAGTAAAGAGCCAGAAGAATAAAACGTAATCGGTGATACAGGCTCCAGAACGTATACTGGATTTTTTTTTTTTTTTGATGGAACCAGGGATTGAACTCAGGCCCTTGTGCTTGGCAGGGAACCACTTATTCCACTGAGCCATCTCCCCAGCCCAACCTGTACTGGATAGAAACGTAACTACAGAATGAGGTCAACTGAATAAATTA
>PVKA01021666.1:26478-38518 GCA_004027165.1 Ctenomys sociabilis
AAAGGGGCATGGTGTTCTCAAACTATTTCAAATAGTAACAAAAAATAAGTAACAATGTGTGAGGAGACCCAAGGAGAGGGAGAGGGGGCGGGGAACAAAAGTCTAAAGAACTGGCCAAAATGTTTCAAAAAAAAAAGTAACAATGTGTGAGGAGACTGAAGGAGAGGGAGAGGGGGCGGGAGCAAATCTCAAAAGAATTGGCCAAAATGTTTCAACTTGATGGTCACGGATCCAGGTTTATTTGAAAAATTCTGTGATTTCCTTTGTTTTTATTCTTTATTTTTTCCCCAGACAGGGCACACTATGCAGTTCAGGCTGGCCTTGAGCTCAGACAGTTCCTCTTGCCTCCCCCTCCTAAGTGCCGGCTGGGCTTGTGCCCAGCTTAATTCTGTGATTTTCTTCTAAATTTTCTTTATTTTAAACGAGTCACCTTGAAGGGAATGAAATGGGAAGGAGGAGAGACTGCAAACTTGGATCTCCATACTTCTTCACTTCTTTTTTTTTTTTTTTTTTTTTTTTTTGAGACAGGGTCTCATTATGCAGTTCAGGCTGGCCTTAAGTTCACTTTGTAGCTCAGGCTGGTCTCTAACTCACAACAATCCTCCTGCCTCAGCTTCCTGAGTGCTGGGATTACAGGCATGTGCCACCACGCCCGACTTGCTTCACTTCTTAAATGTGAATTATCTAGTCCACATCCAATCTAACTGCTAAATCTTTAGAGAACAGTCATAACATGATGGAATCCGAAAAGCACAAGATGTGACTGGGGCAACTCTGAATAGGCCAATTTGGTTGAAGAACTCAGAACCCGGTGAGCAGGGGTATAGGAGGGTGACAAGAAGTTGGCTCTGGGAGGGCTCTACCCCAGACCTGAGAAGCCTGGGTTGGGCCATGCAAGAGCAAAGTGCACCTCTAACCATTGCCAGGCCTCTCTCTGCTGTGGGCTGAGAGCACCGAAGGGGACGGCACAGTGCAAAAAAAAAAAAAAAAAAAAAAAAAAAAAAAAAAAAAAAAAAAAAAAAAAAAAAAAAAAAAAAAAAAAAAAAAAAAAAAAAAGAAAAGAAAAGAAGAAGCCTGGATTTCAGTAGAAGATAAAAGATATGAGGGAAAGACATTAGGGACAATGTAGCCTAAGGGAGTTCCACAAAGATTACTTTAAAAAGCCAGAACTAAGTGAAAGTCAAGGAAAAAAGCATTAAGGAAAATGGAGTTTAGAGAAGCAGCTCTTAATCTCTAATTCTTCAGGGTTGTTTTAATGAATCACTGTTTCATGCTAAAGCTCTGGCCATCACAGTTCTACAGTAGCAACGCATTTGCTCAGAAGGGTTTTTATTGTGTTTCAGGCAGGGTTTCACTATGTAGTGCAGATTGGCCTTGAACTCACTGTGACCCTCTTGTCACGGCCTCCCAGGTACTGGGATTATAGGTGTATGCCATCACACTCGATTTATGCTTGGCATTTAGTAGACATGCGATGAAGAATCAGTACACTGGTCATGGTAGTGCATGTCTGCTATCTCAATATGCTTAGAGCCTGAGGCAGGAAGACCTCAAGTTCAAATCCAGCCTGGACAATTTAGCAAGACCTTATCTTAAAAATGAAAAGCACAGGGCTCAAGATACAACTCAGCGGCACAGGACTTAGCTCAGGGGCAAGTGTGAGGTCCCAAGTCTCATTCTTGATACCAAAAAGTAAATAAAGCACAAGTGGGCAAAGATTCTTAAGTTATAATAAAAAACAAATATTTTCACTAAATAAATAAATATAGCACAAAGTCGGGCGTGTTTGAGGATGTAGCTCTGTGTGAAGGCCCTAGGTTCGATCCACAAATACACGATACATTAAAAAAAAAAAAAAATCAGTGAGGGTAACAAATGGAGTCATCTTTGTCTTCCGTTAGAATTATTTCTCTCTCTCTCTCTCTCTCTCTTTTTTTCTTTTTTGGCAGAATCAGGGTTTGAACTCAGGCCCTTGCACTTGCCAGGGAAGCGCTTATTCTACTGAGCCATCTTCCCAGAATTATTTCTTCCTTTCCCACCTCTTCTGATTTCTGTCCATTGTTTGCACATGAATCATGACAGTACCAAGCATGACTGGGAGCACGTGGAGTAGATGTTTTCCCTGCAGGGTATCGGTGACACCAGACGTCAGTTACAAAGCTCTGGATGATCACGAGGACCCTTTCTGCTGAAAGACCAGGATGCTGAGGAGTCCAGAAATGGGTCCTCTGAGGTCAGGAGACACGGACCGTCCCCCAGGAAGTCAAGGGGAGCTGTATGGCCTCGTGCACTCTGCACTTCTACACCTAACACTTACAAAAGTGGAAGTCTTGGGTTGCATCCCCGGTGTTACACTAAACTACCTCTCTCTCTCTCTCTCTCTCTCTCTCTCTCTCTCTCTCTCTCTCTCACACACACACACACACACACTCCTTGTTTTCTGAATCAAATCCACTGAACTGGAAGCTATGGCAAACTTTGCAGTGAAGCAGAGACAAATGTTTGCCGGATGCACCTGAGAACGCAGAAGCAAAGATTCCTATAGCCATTTTCCATCCCCAACTTTGTCCAGCTTGAGAAGTCTGTCCAGTTCTTGGTAGAGCAGTATGAAAACGGGACAGCAGTGGGCATCATAACTTTAACTTCGTGGCTGAATTTACACATATCACCATTCCCTTCCTCTCCACGTCCATCCGGGCACAAGGCTCAGCACAGGGTCATCCCTGCACTGCCTCTGACTGGCTGCAAATCCTCAGGAGAATTTTAAAGCCTGTCTATAAACTGGATTAATAAAAACCCACTTCCTAAGAGTTTTTGAAGGTTAAATGAGAAAGGCCTGTGAAGTACTTAACATGACACCTGGCATGGCCCACGTGCCCGACGAATACTCGTTATCTTCACTTGGGGCTAACGTGTATTGCAGCCTGACATATTTTTTCAAGGCTCAGCCCAGCATCCTTGGACTTTCTTTGGTTGTTCCCGAGTTACTAAATCAGTAGAGTGCCCACACCTCATTTATATTCTAGTTTGTGTTATTTCCTGTCCACAAAGGGCGAGAAAAGAGAAAAAAGGAAGGGAAGGGAAGGGAAGGGAGGCCGCTGCCCCTTTCCATCTCAGTCCAGAACTGAGCTCCAGCGATGGCTGAGTAACCACCTGTTGATGGCTTATCACGGTGGCAAGAGGCCCTGAAGGGGCGTGAACAAGCAGGTAAGTGGGAGGATATGCAGGCTTTGCCCAGAAATGCTCCTGTCTAAATGAGTGAGCCAGAATGGCCTGAGCACATGCTGCTGCTGCTTGAATTGTTTAGAAAACTATCCAGTAGGGCCAGGAAGACAGCTCAGTAGAATAAGTGCCTGCCTAGCAAATGCAGGGTCCTGAGTTCAATCCTCAGCACCCCCCAAAAAACAAACAAACAAAAACTATCCAGTAAAGATCTTTGCAGAGGATTCATGTCAGGTGACTGTGATAACCACTACCCTACGGAAACCACCTTTTGCAGATGATTTGTATCCAGTACCTGAAATTAATTACCTGCCTGTTTAGATGGAAAGAGGGGCTGGGAAGATGGCTCAGTGGAATAAGTGCTTGCCTTGCAAGCTCAAGGGCCTGAGTTCAATCCCAGTTCTGCCAAAAAAAAGGAAGGAAAGAGGGCTGGGGATATAGCTCAGTAGGATGAGTGCTTGCCTGGCAAGTGCAAGGGCCTGAGTCCACTGCCTGATACCACCAAAAAAAAAAAAAAAAAAAAGGAAGGAAAGAAAAACACACAAGGAACTTTTCTGAAAGTTTCTCATTCTGGAATGGACAAGTATGGAAAATGTTGGTGGTTATGCCTCTTAATTCACTCATCCACCCTCAAAAGATTTGCATATTGGATTTTTTTTTTTTTTACTACCAGGGATCAAACATGGGAACCTGCAACCTTGCACTTGCCTGGCAGGCACTTACGGTGCTGAGTGATATTCCAGCAATATGGGGTTCTTCCAACCCAATGCCTTAGCACTGAGCTACACCCCGAATGTTTGTTTTTGAGACAAAAAATTGCTAGATTGCCTAGGCTGGGCTTGAGCCTGCAACATTCTTGCCTCGGCCTCCCAAATTGCTACGATGACATACAGAAGTGTTGCCAGCACTCTTTGTTTGGAAAGGGCTGCAATAGCTATGAACTATTCAACTTATGTCTCATCTAGGAGAAAGATTTAAACTGGATAGCTTACAGGGCATATTTGTCCTTTTATTTGGGTTGTAAATTTTTACTGTTTTAAGGAATTAAGAGCCATAATTTTTCTTTGAAAAGACATTTTTCCCTATAGTTATAAAAAGTAAAGATTTGTATTGAGAAGCCCTCAAACAGTGAAAACGCCAGTTTTTACAACTCTTGCTTCAGAGTTCTCAGCTGCTGTAGGTGAGTAGGATACTTTCTGTACTGAGATTTACGTTTCAACACTGAGAGTTTATTTAGTTCCAGCTGTATCTCAGCTTAAATCCTTAGGGTGGTGGGTTGGTCTAAGAGGCATATATTTAAAATGTTATTTTTGGAAACTGTTAGAGAATGAAATGAAAACTTGTGATTTTCCTTGAGCTTCCTTTGAAAGTAAAATAAAGACATTATGGATGTGATGGTTTGTGTCCAGATGTTCCCCCAAGGCCTCATGCAGTGTCGGTGTCTAGTTTTTTATTGACTAGGGGTCCAATGCTGAGCTTGTGGGTGTGAGTGCTACCCCAGCCCCGGGTCGGGTCGCCTGCATACAATATGAGGGAGGGAGAGAGGCTTACTCTCCGCTGCTTCTTCCTTGTGTGCTCGCTGCTTTTGCTGTTTTCTGGTCCTCTTCCATGTGCCACAATGCCTTCGAGCCAGCCAAGAATGGGCTGAGAGTTCCACAAACTGTGGGCTACATAAACCTTTCCTTCCTTAATGTTGGGGCATCAGGTGTTTTATCCCAGCAGTGAGAGAAAAGGAACAGGACAATGAATTTGGAGGTGAATACATTTGTTCTCCTCTAACATTCTCCCTTGTGGATGAGTGGCTTAGTGCAGATTCCAGAGCAGAAAATTCAAATGTTATAGATTTTTTTTCTTAGCCCTGCCCGGCTTGTGGAGATCAGAATTATAAGGGCTCCTCTCATTTAAAGTAATTACAGCCCCAGTGTGTTTAGATTACAAACACATTATTATTGATTTCATCCATCATCTGTCACCCAGCCCCCAAAAATAGGTAGCTTAGGTTTTGCCCTTCATTAAAAATGGCTAGAGGGCCGGGTGTGGTGGCACAGGCCTGTAATCCCAGCACTCAGGAGGCTGAGGCAGGAGATTTGTTGTGAGTTCGAGACCAGCCTGAGCTTAAGGCCAGCCTGAACTGCATAGTGAGACCCTGCCTCAAAAAGGAAAAAAAATGGCTAGAGGTGGGCTGGGGAGATGGTTCAGTAGAATAAGTGCTTGACTGGTAAGAGCAAGTTCCTGAGTTCAATCCCTGGTAGTGTCCCCCTACAAAAAAAAGGCTGGAGGTTTTCCTTAGGAGTATGAAGTTTCTGTTTCACTTTGTTTTCTTATATGTTGGCTTTTTGTGTTCTCTCTGCATGACAAATGCATGAAACATCCAATTGTGTAAGATGAGGGCAGAGACATGCAGCATGTGACTATCACTGAATGGATGTTTGGATGCAGTGCTGTACTAGGTTGCATTCCAAAAAGCCTTGACATTTTATTCCTGCTTATTTAAAGTGCTTTGTGTGTGTGTGTGTGTGTGTGTATTTAGTGATACTGGAAATTGAACTGAACCCAGGGTCTCCGTACTTAAATTTTATTTCCAGCCTTTTGCAAAATTTACTTATTTATTTGACTTTTTAAGACAGGGTTTTACTATGCAGTTCAAGCTGGCCTTGAACTCATTTTGTAGCACAGTGTGGCTTCAGACTTGAAGCAATCTGCCTGCTTCAGTCTCCCAAGTGTTGAGATTACAGGCATGCCCCACCACATCCAGCTGAAAAAAAAATATTTATTTATTAGTTCTTGAGACAGGGTCTTGGGGGCCAGGGAGATGGCTCAATAGTATAAGCACTTTCCTGGCAAACGCAAGGGCCTGAGTTCAAACCCTGGTTCCACCAAAAAAAAAAAAAAAAAAAAAGAGAGAGAGACAAGGTCTTGCTAAATTACTATATTGCCTAAACTGGAATGGAACTTTGTAATTCTCCTGCCTCAGTCTGTCAGAGTGCTGAGATTCCAGGTGCAGAGTACCTCTGCACTTGGCTTGTATTTACTTTTATTATGAAAATCTCCGTGAAGATTCCTAAAACACTAGGATTAGAAGTCCCATTTGACCCAGGTATTCCTCTTCTGAATATCTTCTTCTTTTTTTTTTTTTGGTGAAACTGGGGATTGAACTCAGACCCTTGCACTTGCCAGGCAAACACTTATTCTACTGAACCATCTCCCTGACCCCTGAATATCTTCCCAAAAGAATTAAAAGCATTGTTCCACAGCAATACATGTGGCCCCATGTTTATAGCAACACAATTTATAATAGCTAGATCTTGAAAACAACCCAAATGCCCATTAATCAAGGAAGGGTTGTCTTGGCCAGCCAGATAACTCAGCACACTAAAGACCTGCTTAAGCAGAGTGCACTTTCAAAAAGACAAAAAAAAAAAAAAAAAAACCTTACAAAGCGAGCTTAAGGCCAGCCTGAACTGCATAGTGAGACCCTGTCTCAAAAAGACAGAAAAGAAAACAGAGCGCAGCTGGATTCAATCCCTACACACTGAGCCAGCCCTACCCTTGGGCATGTTGGTGTGAATCTGTAATCCCAGAGCTTGGAAGGTTAAAAACAGAAGAATCAAAAAAAAAAAAAAAAAAAAAAAAAAAAAAAAAAAAAAAAAAAAAAAAAAAAAAAAAAAAAAAAAAAAAAAAAAAAAAAAAAAAAACACAGAAGAATCACTAGGAGTCTAATCTATGTAGTGAGACCCTGTAAACCCTGTCCTATATATAAAAGATGTGGGTTTTTTTATACAATACAGTATTACTCAGCCATGAAGAAGGACAAACTGGAGCTTTTATATGCAAATGGATGCAACTTGAGACTATACTCATAAGTGAAATAAACCAGATGCAGATGTGTAAAACATTGTATTTTCTCCCTAGTGGACAAACTCAAAGAGTAAATAAGATCTAAAATGTATAATAGATATTGTACAATGGGAAGAAACTATTCAAAAAGGAAAAAGAAATAAGGGGAAAGGATATATATATATATATATATATATATATATAATATGTATATCATTATATTATATTATATTACAAAGATTTGTGCTAAAAGATCATTATATTACAAAGGTTTGTGCTAATACTATTTGCATAATTAAATGCATATATCAGGGCTGGGGAGATGGCTCAGTAGAATAAGTACTTCCTTGGCAAGTGCAAGGGTCTGAGTTCAATACCTGGTTCCGCCAAAAAAAATAAGAAAAAGATATATCTTCTACTCTTAGTAACTTATTTATTTATTTTATCTTTCTGAGACAAGGTCTCATGATACAGTCCAGGCTGGTCCCAAACTCACAATGATCTTCCTGCCTCAGCCTTGAGTAACTAATTTAAATAGAACAATATGCAATGTATCAACCATTGTTATCTCTTATTATGTTGTTTTGACATTTTATTTTTTCCCTCTTTAAAATAAAATTGTAAAAGAATCCCCTTGGGGTTGCGTTAGACCCCTCTGCCTGGTATGCACAAGGCTCTGAGTTCAACCCTGAGCACTTAAAAGAGACAAAAAGTAGAAAAATCTCCAAATATTCATTAATGTAGAAAGAACTGTACAAAAACTCCCTTAGATTTACCCCGTAGCCTGCATGTATTGACAGTGTTTTATTATATTGGCTTTATTTTTCCCACATCATTTAGAAATAATCTATGGACATCAGGCTAACTTACCTTAAATTCTTCAGTGTGATTCTTCAAAGAATAACCATACACTATTACCACATCTGACAGAACAATCACTAATTCCCAAGTATTTTCTAAATATTCTGCTCATGTTAAATTCCCTAATTCTCTTTTAGGTTCAAATCAGTGTTCTAGAAAATGCCATGCACATTGCTTTTGTTGGTTATGTCTGTCTTAATCTAAATGATCTTCCAGCTGTTCGGCTTCTCCTGCCTTTTTTTTTTTTTTTTTTTGACTGAGGATCAAGCTCAGGACCTTATGCTTGCCAGGCAGTGCTTAAAGCCACTGAACTATTTCCCCAGGCCTTCCTCCTGCCTTTTAATTGTTCCCTGAACTGGTTTGAAAGCCAGGTGTAGTGGCACAATCTGAGTTCTGTAATCTCCGTGCTCTGGGAGGCTAAGGCAAAAAGATCACATTTGAGCCCAGCCAGGGCAATTTGATGACTTAGCAAGTCTCTGACTCAAACAAACAACCCCTCCCCCACAAAAAAATACCCCATGGGCTGGTGGTGCTGGAGATACAGCTCAGTGTAAAGGCCTGGTTGAACTCAAGACCTGGTGCTTGCCAGGCAGGCGCTTATGCTGCTACACTATCTCCCCAACTCTGGGTCAATATATAGTACTAAGAGAAAGTCTCACATTCTGGGCTTGTTTGACTGTATTCCTTAAAGCAGCCCCTTGGTCTTGTGAATTTGAAGTTTCAGTTGCAGTTACATAAGTCCTTTTTCTTTTTTGGTGCGGTACCGGGAATTGAACTTGGGACCTTGTGCTTGCCAGGCAAGCACTTATTCTACTAAGCTATCTCCCCAGTGCCTCAGTTACATATTCCTGGTCAGACTGTTCAGCACAGGCGGCAGACTATGTCTCCCATTATATCACATTAAGAACCACTTCTTTTGTTTGTTTGTTACAGGGTCTCACTACACAGTTCAGACTCTTAGTGATCCTCCTGTGTCAGCATCCCCAGCATTGGGGTTACAGGAGTGCACCACCACGCCCAGTTTCCCAGCCAGCACAGCATAGGTACCAGGGGTCAGGGATTGAACTCGGGTCCTTACACTTGCCAGGCAGGCATTTAGACCCCTGAGCTATCTCCCTGGCCAGGGAAGCCATCTCTTGAGAAGCAGAAAAATCTACCACTTCACCTTTGTCTTTTAAAACACCTCTGAACCTGCTTTGAGATCTGGGAACCTCTCCTGTCTTAAGTCTTCTTGTGAGAGACAAACCAAACTGTAGCCTTGAGCTTCTTCTGTTGTTGGGAACACAGAAGAAAGTATTAATACACCACCAGTAACTACTGTTATCTATTCCTTGTATGGCTGTCTACCACTGAGCTATAACCGTAGGCCTTTTTATTTTTTATTTGTGAGGCCCAGGATATACTCAGCAGCATAACATCTACCTGACAAACGCAAGGTCCTGACTTTGAGTCCCATTACCAAAAACAAAAAAAAAAGATTTTTTTTTTTTTTTTTTATTTTGAGACATGGTCTCACTTATCAGTCAGGCTTAGCCTTGAACTTGCAATCCTCTTGCCCCACCTTCTGCGTAGCTGGGATCACAGAAATGTGCCACTGCTCGCAGTTGTCATCAACGATTTCCCAACATCATTTCCCTTAATCTGTCCTTTTGGTGGCTGTATTTATTACCCTCAATTTACAGATAGAAAACTGAGGTTTAGAGGAATTAAATATTTGAATGGAGTCACACAGCTGTTAGGTGGCCGAGTCCGAATGCAGAGGCCCACTTCCCTGGCTGTGTGGATGGCAATGGACACTGCCTGCTATTTTCATGAACTGAATGTTAAACTCGTAAGCGTATGCAAATGCAGCCCTTAGTTGAAGGCCTTCTGCTGAACCCAGGATGACAGACAAGGCGTAGAGTTGGACAGCGCAGTTTCAGAAGCTGGGACTCAGGCCCCAATTCCTGTAGTAGCAGCGGAAGACACTTCCAGCCACCACAGGGGGTCTCCTCCCGCCTGCTCTCCTGGGCAGTCTTCACATTTTTCATGAAGACGTGGCTGTCTGTGTCTGCAGCTGCTTGGGCTCTGGCCTCCTGCTCTGCCCCTGGCTCAAAGCTCAGATGGGCAGCATGTCTGCTTTCCTCCCCCCATGTCTCCTTTTCTTCCCCCTTGGTTTCACTCAGCAGTCAATCAATAAATATTTGTTGAATGAATACATGAATGAACGAGTGAATGGATAAACAGCTGTCACACCAGCCACAGACAAAAAGTACACAGATGTGCTTAAACAGTAAGCTGTTTGCTTAAAATAGCCTCGGCCTGACTGGAATATAAATTCCATCAACCTTCAAGTTAAGTTGCAGAGCGTTTATTTCTAGTTTATGTACTACACGTCATATTATTTACTTCACATTTCACACCTGGTTTCCTGAAAATTATTCATTGCTTTACTAACTGTGTCATTGGGCCCAATCATTTCATCTCTTCGATTCTTGTTTTCCCCGTGATGAAAGGATGTCATTAAGTTATACCTCACGGTTGTCCTAAGGATCAAATAAGGTGCAGGGGGCATGTGCTTTGTAAGCTACACAGTGCTGTCTGATGCCACCATTGTCTCACATTCAGGGGTGTCCTGCTGTTTGTGGCCTTTTTGTGTCATGTTGTGGGGACATAAACACTTAGCTCAAGAATGCTATGGTTGGAAGAATTCAGGAGTCCCTGCTGTCGCTCTCCAGCATAAAACAAATTCTACCCAGAAAAAGACTTTGGTGAAATCAGGGTGTTTGCTTCAAGTGAACCCTGGGGGTTCAAGGGAGGCCAGCAGCTGGGACACACCTTGAGGAGAGTCCCAGAAGCTTCTGGAATGTTCTGGTTCTTTCTTGTCTCCATCTTTCCTATCAAGGCTGTGTCTAGACTGACAGCCAGCCACCAGATTTTGTAAATAAGCTACACAATTGCCTTTGTGACCATCATCACTGAGAAAAACGCTGGGCTGGATCCACAGCACCTGTCTCAAGGGGCACGCACATTCCAAGTCATAGGCAGCCTGCACATTTCTTCTCTATCCACCCTCCACTGAGACAACAGGGGACAAAACAAAAGTTTTCTTTGATCCATGCTAATCTACTTCTTCCTTGTTGGGATTTACCTGAGCAAGTAAAAGCATTAACATCTGCTCAGGAAACTGCCTCAGGCAGTGGTTAGTCGCTCTCAGGGAAATGATCCAGTGAACCAAGGGCTGGGGAAGATACAGCCTGTCTTAAGAGTCTTCTTCTGTCCTCTCTGCTTTCTCTGTCCTCACCCTCTCTCCATTGAGCATGTGTGAAGCTAACAAAACTTTCACAAATTTCTTCCAAGTTTTTTCTAGTCATTTTTTTGTCTATTTATTTGGTACGGGGACTCTCTCTGCAGCTTGGACTAGTAGTGATCCTCCTGTCTCAGCCTCCCCAGTGCTGGGATTACAGACATGCGCCACCACGCTGGGTTTCAGTGGCTGGTACTGCACTCTTGAGGTTCCAGGGCCCACACAGCATGCAGTACAGGGTCCTTGTTCATGCTGGACAGGCACTTAGACCGCTGATCTATCTCCCCAGCCCTTCTTCCAAGTTTTTTGCACTCATTTTTACTTTTTATTTTATTTCTTTTTTTGTGGTACCGGGGATTGAACTCAGGGCCTTGTGCTTGCCAGGAAAGTGCTTATTCTACTGAGCTATCTCCCCGGCCCATTTTTATTTTAAGTGTATTTGGTATAGGATCTACTACTCAGATGAGACTCGTAGTGATCCACTTGTTTTCAGCCTCCCAGCACTGAGATTACAGGTGGATGCCACACCACACCCTGTCTTAATCACAATCTCAGAGCACCCTGGGGGCGGGGCCAGCACAGCACATGGGGGATGGAAATGATCTTCTACCTAAGCAGGTGCTTTAGTCAACTAGGCTATCTGACTGGCCCTTGGACTGATTTTTTGTTTTTTGGGTTTTTTTGGTCTTCTTTTTTGAGACAGGGTCTCACTATGCAGTTCAGGCTGGCCTTAAACTCACTTTGTAGCTCAGGCTGGTCTCGAACTCACAACAATCCTCCTGTCTCAGCCTCCCCAGTGCTGGGATTACAGGCATGCGCCACCACGCCCGGCTG
>PVKA01021667.1:0-38315 GCA_004027165.1 Ctenomys sociabilis
GGGTGGAACACTCTGTATATGTCCACCAGGTCCATTTGTTCCAAGCTCTTGTTCAGTTCTGCTACTTCTTTGCTAATTTTTTGTCTGGTTGACCTATCTTTTTGAGATAGGGGTGTGTTAAGATCTCCTGTTAAGATTGTGTTCTTAGACATGAAGTTTTTCATGTCCCTTAAGATTTGTCTTATATAGTTGGGTGCTCTTGTGTTTGGTGCATAAATATTTATGAGTGTTTCATATATATTTTTTATGCACCTAATCTGAGGATAATTTTACACAATATTTTGGGTGCTTTTTTGTTTTAGCTGCCGTCTGTCTTATGAGGTTAAGTATAGAATGTTTTACTGGTAATAGCACACTGACACTCAAAAAGTTTAAGATTTTGGAGAACTTTAGTTTTTGAATTTTTAGATTAGAGATGTTCAGTTTGCACCACCTTCCCGTCACCCAGTTTCATGCCCTCTACTCCCATATTTCCTTCTATATACTAACATGAAGCCCCAGGGTTTTA
This sequence comes from Ctenomys sociabilis, assembly GCA_004027165.1. Taxonomy (NCBI): domain Eukaryota; kingdom Metazoa; phylum Chordata; class Mammalia; order Rodentia; family Ctenomyidae; genus Ctenomys; species Ctenomys sociabilis. Next base: position 509 of record PVKA01021667.1, read on the forward strand.
ATATCAAAGTAATTCCTATGTGTACCTCTTTCTGACAAGATCAGGCGCGTTCAGGGTGGTATGGTCGTAGACTTGTACCTCTTTCTAAGTACCCCACTGACACTAATTTAGTTTGGATTCCGTATCTGGCCTAGGCTTTTGGCATTGTCCTTTGAGTCTTAATGTTTCTCCTTTTGTCCATCTCTGCAGTATAATCTTGAGAATCTATTGTTTTCATGTCCCTTTGCTCATAAAACTCCAATGGTTCCCATTTTCTTACAAGTTAATGCACAATCAAGACTCAATTTTTGAACACTCCCTTTTCATGACTGATCATCTGTAGGATTGTTTCTTAGCCTAAATACCTCCAGTACCTGTGTCTTTTATCTTTTAGTCAAAGACTGTTTTTGAGGCTCTGCATTCCCATTAAGCCTTCAGACCATTGAGACTAAAGGTGATTAGCTCTGGCACGAGATTTTATAGTGAATACATTCTTTTCTAGATGGGAAAAAAACTTCACTACCTCTTTTATTTTACTAGCATGGTTGATGATAGAACTCAGGCCTCATGCATTCCAAGCAAATGCTCTGCCCTAGCTCAAGTCTTTTATTCTTAAAGCCTGTCCTTTCCTTCCTAATGCCCTGTAGTTTAGGTCAAATTGAATTTTCTTCATTTCTCGTCTTATTTTTTTTTAATAAGAAATCTCCCTAAATATAAATATGTTATATTTCTATTTATGAAATAATTCTTTTATGTGTCTTAGTTACTCTTCTTTTGTTGCTGGGGCAAAAATACTTAACACCCAAAATTGAGGAAGGAAAGGTTTATTTAGCTCACAGTCAGTGGAAGTTTCAGCTGGCTTCAAGGCAGAGTGGCACATGGCGTAGAATAGCCACTCATGGAAGTGGCAAAGAGCAGAGAGCAGAGAGCAGAGAGGAGAAGCAGCAGCTCCTGCAGCTAGCTAGCCTCTCTCCCTCCTTACGTTTTATCCAGCCAAGGCCCAGAGCATATCCCTCATACCTGCAGTCCCACCATTGGTTCAAGAATCAATCACAAACTCCAGCAGCCACCCCATGATTTCATGAGCCTTTGAAAGACAACTAGATACAAACCATAACAATATGTTTCAGAGAAATTTTTCAGTTTTTTCTACTAATGTACTTTCTTGATTAGGGTGATTCTGTGATGCTGTGTGATTTCTCTTGCTAAAATGAGTAGACTTGTTTTTTGATTCTCTTATATTTCCTAATATATTACTTTTGCAAACAATAATGCTTCAATTTTATATCTTCTTTTCCTTCTTTTATATTTCTTCAGTCTCTTCAATTATTCATTCACTTCTCCCTGTTCTAGATCTTATTGTTTTAGGTGGAGTTTCCTGTACAATGCTGAATGGTATGACTGTATTTTTGTGTTCTTATTCTTTGCTTTAATGGGGTGTCTTTAAAATTTCACCATAGAATGGTTAGTTGCTGCAGTTTGTGATGGTTACCTGTATAAAGGTAAGAAATTTGTTTTCTAGTCTTAGTTTATTAAGGATCTTAAAAATATGATCTGTGTGTGGAATTTTATTTTTTCAAATGTAATTTTTCTCTTTCAGTTTGCTAATATAGTGTATTACATAATACATTTTATAAAATTTAATTATCCTTGTATATTTAGGCAATTCTCTACTTGGTTATTCTTCATAACTGTTTTACTGGGTGTGTTCAGTTTTGTGAACATTCAATTTTAGAGCTTTCCATCTACATTCATGAGATTTACCTTTCCTCTAGTGTCTTCATTTGGTTTGGGAGAAGACTTAGGCTTATCTCAAAAATGATCTAGGAGCTTATTAACATCATAATGTTTCATTTAATTATTTTACCTTGCCTTTTGTTGGCTGAACTTCCTTAGAAATACTTTTCCTCTACTATTGTAAAATATTCATATTACTTTCTAATTTCAAGCATACATACTTGAGTTCATGTCCTTATTAACATTAAGAGTGAACAAATACACCCATCCTTTTTCCAAACTACTTAATACCCCACAAGTACTTTAATTTCTCTCTTCTCACCAGCAGATCAAGTAAGCTATCTGTCTCTGTCTAAATATCCTTCCCTCCTACAGTGGGTAAACTGCCTGTGCTCCTATCCAGGAGAAATTGTCCATGCGCTAATTCTGCTCACTTGCTCAGAGACATTGTTGCTGCAATTATACTGCTTCCTACCTCATCCCAGTTGATGGCTTTTAGATCATGGCTGTACTGTACTGTTGTATCTCCCAATCTTTCAGAACCTTTCTTTCTGTCTTCATTCCACTTGTGCCCTACTTTTCTGTAGCCTTTAACCAAAAAGCTTTCTGGAGACATTGTCCATGTAAGTCATTTTAATTATTTCCTTTCCAGTCCAGAGTGGCGTTAGTACCTACTAAAAGTATCTTGTCAGCATCATTGGCTCATCACCGATCACTTCTGTATGTCAAAGCAAACATCAATTTCCATCCTCCATACGGTTTAACCTCTCAGCAGTGTTCACAACAATTGACACCTCATTCTTGAAATCCATTGCCCATCTTCCCTCTATGATATCAGTAACTTTGTTTGGTCTTTTAAAAATGTTCCTAAGTCTCATCTTCTGGGCTGGTTTCATCCTTCCAACTTTTAGATAATAAAGTACTCTGTATTAAGTCCTCTGCTCTATGTGCAGTCACTACCTGAAATACTATGTAAATCTCATGTGTTAATCACTGCTTGTATTCTGGTAATACCTAAATTTGTGTCTCTAACTCAGATCCTTCCCTTTACTTTAGACTCATAATTCCACTCACCCATTCAGTATATCCAAGTGGATACTTAATGAGTGTCTCAAGCTTAACATGATATAAAACAAAAATGTAGTATTAATGATTTTAAAGATGATAATTCTGAGATTAGTAGAACTTTCAAAATTTGGTAAAAATTATCATGGAAGTCTTAGCATGATAGCATTAGCTGGTAATCCCAGCACTTGGGAGGCAAAGAAAAAGTGATCACCATGAGTCTGAGGCCAGTAGCTGGAGCACCTGCCTGGCAAGTACAAGGTCCTAGGTTTGACCCCCCAGTACCACATGCTATACCAGCCCCCAAACCACAGGCGAGCTGTGCTGGCCACCAAAACTGGGCGTGATGGTGTTTGCTTGTAATTCCAGCACTGGGCAGGCTGAGACAAGAGGATCACTGTGCGTCTGAGCTGCATAGCAAGGCCCTGTAGAAATAAATAAATTTTAAAAAGTGGGTTTAAGGCCAACCTGAACTATATAGTAAAATGCCTCAAACACACATACAAATTATCATGGAGTAACAATTTAAATATATCTTTTTAACTCTAAGACTTTAATCTTTTCATTATGTCATAACTCTGTGGGTTGTGAAGTTTATACTTTTGAATAGAACCTTGTTGAATTTGAAGGATATATTGAGTTTGGAGGATGTACTGGTTGTACAGGAGGTAAGGGAGGCAGGGGTAAGTATTGATCAAAACTCTCATTACCAGAATACATTATGGTATGCACAATATCTTTATTTAGTATACCCTCCCATGTTATAGTTGGAATACTTGTCCCCTCCAAAACTAATGTTGAAATTTAATTCCTATTGTAACGTACTGAAAGGTGGGGCCCTCTGGGAGGTGTTGAGTTCATAAGAGCTCCATCATCATACACCCTGCTACCAAAAGGCATGGCTTGTGCCTTTTGCCTTTATATTCTTCTCCTCTTTGGCTTATGTAAGGACGAAACCTTCTTCCCTTCCAGAGGGCACGAAGTTCAAGTTATTGTTTCGGTGATCAGAACTGTCAGACCTGCCATAGGTTTGACATTGAACTTCCTCATCCCAAGAATTGGTTGAGTTAATAAATTTCTGTTCATAAGTTATCCAGTGTATAGAAGTACAAAGTGAACTAAGAAAGTAGGGCTGTGAGGGTGATAAGATAGATTATATAATGTGCGCATGTGCACATGAAGGCATGTTTTGGGGAAAACCCTAATACTTTATAAGTTGACTATATATATATATGTAGGAGACACTTCCTGGTCCTCGTCTCAGTTCAAGAAACCAATATTTGTAGTCCCAAAGTTACGTTATTGGAATCCCATCAAGTTGATTCCAATTTACCACTTTCCATGCAGCCCACGGCGAAAATAAGGACACTAAATTATATTTTTAATCATCGGGGAGTCAAGGGGCTCTAGGTCCAGCCACGAAGATGGCTTCCCAGAACCAAGAGAGCGACCCAGGGCCTCACCCGGTTTTTATTCAGTGAGGGAGTGGCTTGAGGACTGAGAATTGTGGCAAGTAGGTGACTACTGTGAGCTGAGCTAGGTGTGGGGCCTACATTTACCTCTGCCATATGCAGAGAGGATATGCAGAGAGAGAGTAATCTGCATTATATAGTATTTAATGTTTTGGGAAGTCTAGGGCTTCAGCTTTGATGTAGTCTTTCAAGCCCCAGGAAGTCATAGCCTCTATCTCGAGGCTCTGGATCCCAGCTGGCAGCGTGGAGCATTAGCTCTACCATCCTGTCTCCACCCAGCTCACGTGAAGGAGCAGCAGGCTTACCAGGGAAACACGCATGCCACCTTCAAAGACTATCACCAGCACCTCAGCTAGACCAATACACATTGCTTAAGGCCAATTGAAGGATAAACAGAAGTCCTAGCCAGCTCTCTACATAACAATACAAGGAAATAGGATCGGGCTCAGTCAAAATGGAGACAGTCGTTCTTCTTTCAAGGAGAGCTGCTGGGTGTGCCCTCCACATATATACACATCATATTTTTGAGGAAACACGTACATATAGACACATATGCATACATGTAATCTGAGCAATAGAAATTCTGTACACAATATAAAGAAATATTTATAATATCTAAGCATATATAATACATCTCTGAATTTATACGCATGTGTGGGGGTTCTCATGCAAAACACTTGTGTTTCATCATACTTATTATGGCTATATCTAGAGGTCCCCCCAAAGCCTTATGTGCTTGTAAGTGGGGCATTGTAGAGCTAGGGTTATACAATACTGAGATTAAGGGCATGTAGTACTAAATTTGTACACTGGTTGGAATTAGCGTAGTTCTGGGTGTAGCTGAATGGATTTGCTGAAGAACAAAAGCCCACTGTGGGTATGGATAGCACCACTCAAAAGGTCTGCAGCTTGTTTTCAATAAAAGGGAGAGGCAGGCTAGCTTCTGCTACTGCTGGATGTTTCTTGCCTTTTACCTACCATGCCATGGACTGTTTCATCTTTGTAGTGCCTTTCTGTTACACCATGCTACCTTGAAGCAGCTAAACTAGCTATGGACTAAAACCTCTACAAACTGTGAGCTGAAATAAACTTTTAATCCTTTAACTATGGGTTTTGGGTATTTTGTCCTAGCAGTGATAAAAGTAACTAAGATCATACCTTTTCACTCATTGAAGAGCATCTGTTTATCGTTAGCCAAGTTCTTACTATTACTGAATTCCTGCACTGCAGTAATAGATCCATCTCCCTCTATGTGATAAAGGATTATGAAACCCATTCACCAAAAGAGAGGAGCTTTAGCACTGAAGGAATACTTCCTTTTCATAAAGACATACATCTAGTCCTTTCAAGTACCCACTTAATTAAAAAACATCTCCTAACTGTACTGAACCTGATGCAGTTTATTCTGTTATTTGTGGTAATAATATTTTGTAAAGTCACCAAAACTACTAAGTAAGTTAACAGTGAACTGTTGATCGTAGGGGAATATAGTGTTGTGCTGCTACAAGCCTCTGGCCACAGGTTATGTGTCACCTGAAACCCTATTAGCATTATATAGTTTTGTTTCCCTTATAAAATAAGAGTCTCATCAACATTGAAGACTTGCTCTTCTTTATAACAATTGTTTTTAAAACTCTTCCATGACTTCTTTTTTTTAATAGAAGAACTGAAAGTTTCAAACTGGAGCTAACCAGCATGGCCAAAGAATAGTTTAATATTTTCTGACCTCAAGCAGCATGGTCTTTGGTTTTTAGTTTTCCAGCAGTGCGATCAACCATCCTATCATCTATCTATCTATCTATCTATCTATCTATCTATCTATCTATCTATCTATCTATCTATCTATCTATTTATTCGGTACAGGGTCTTACCATATAGCTTGGACTCCTAGTGATCCTCATGTTTTCAGCCTCCCCAGCCCTAGGATTACAGGCATGTGCCACCGCGTCTGGACTCAGTGGCCAGCTCAGTGCTCCCAGGGGAAGGGTAGTGTGGTATATGGTGCTGGGATTCAAACCCCAGTTCCTTCATTTGCCTAAGCAATTGCTTAGTCCATGGAGCTGTCTCACTGGCATAGATGCTTTTTAAAATTTTGTGCCATTTGAAGAATCCACAAATTGTGTAACTTTTCTAGCTTCACCATGAACTACACATCTTTCTTTGGTACTTCCAGAGTGGCTTCCTATACAGATCTGCAAATTTTCATCGCTTCTGGATGTACCGTATTATATAGATTCATCATCTTTGAATTTTTTTCTCTTTCTTTTTTGAATGTATCTAGTACAGGGTTTACAGAGTCTACAGAGTCTCACTAGGTAGAGTCAGAGTGAGTCTCCTATTTTCAGCTTCCCAAGTGCTGGGATTACAGGCACGGGCCTCCATGCCGAGTCTCAATGTCAATCTCAGTGTGCCCTAGGGATGAGGCTGGAACAGTATGCCAGCGATCAAGCCCTGGCCTCTGAACTCTTTGTAAGCAGGCACTTTAGTCTGTTGAGCTATCTGGATGGCCCTATCTTTGAATTCTTAAGAAACAGTGTGTTAGAATTCAGACAAAACTGAAGCTTCCTTATATGTGTATATTTTCTCCACAAAATTCATCATTGCCTTCTTTATTATTATTATTATTATTATTTTTATTGAAGAACGAATAGTAATGAGACAGTTTCAAGACAAATTAAGAGGACAGATTCGACAAATCAATACATTGCAAAATATTCTCATAATGCTTCGGTGTCATACAAGGTGCATACATGATATTATACTTACAGGCATTATTATAACAGATGTCTCTAATCAGTGAATGAAGAGAGTGCCGCTATATACCTGTTCTATTTCTCTACAGCTGATTTATATCATAGATTCAGCAATTAACACCCTCTACCTTATCTCCCCAGTGTCTGTCCATAGTACTAGACATAATATCTTGTCCAACCACTATTAGTACATCATTGCCTTCTTGAACTTAGGAACACTGGATACCAATTTAGTACTAGAACCAAGGAAAACATAAACAAACCCTCTGGATTTAACCCATTTCATTTTCTTTTAGTTATGTTTTTTTTTTAGTTGACTTGGTTTTAGGAGTCTTTCTTTTAGTTAACTTTAAAAGTCATTTAGCTAAGTAATATATTACTAGACACCCGTTAGCTTTGCTATAATAACATCTTGAAAGTGTAGGTCATGATGAGAAATCAAAGTAATCTTTCAGATTTTGTAGGCCACTTTTACTTTGTTCGAATTAGCTAAGAATACAGATGTTGTATTTAAGCCTGCACAAATATCTGGTGACTCATAGCTCAGGATTGAAATTACCCACAGCTTATAATGGTGATACTGTTTTCTGAGCATGCTTCCAATGAGGAACCAGAGAGCCTGGTTATTGATGCGAGTAGCACTGCTTATTTCAGTTTCTCTTTACAAACAGTTCTGTTTCTCATGTCTTAATTACTTTGCTTCATTGTCCCATAACATCCTTATATTCTATTTTGAAAAAGTTGAATTTGAGGCTTTCCCATCTCCTCATGTGACTGCCTCTTGTAAAAGCTCTTTATCTTTTGCGCAACTCATTGTTGCAGTGTTGGCATGATGCCCAAACAAAATGGGCCTCATTTGGTGATAGTGCACGATCGAGGGCCATTTTAAACAGCAAAATGCCCATCAAAAATCATAACATGAAAAGCATTACATTAAACAGACTATGAAAAGAACACTTTTTTTACAGCATGTGAACCAAAACAAGACAGAAGATTTCCTTGTTTAGTCTTAACTGGGAACACAAATGTCAATCACTTCACAAATTTCCCCTCTTAATATGTGTACAAGAATGAGCGTAGAGAGTCTTGAGCACTGATTTCAGGCTCACAAATAAATTCTAGAAATTAGGCAAATCTGTAAAAGTGGAATGTATCAGTAATGAAGATTACTGAAGCTGTGTAGATGATGGCAGGGAAATAATCTGCATTCTTTCCATGCCAGTGTTTGTTGAATAGGCTCCATTGCCACGGGGTCCTATGGTGCATTCTGGACAGCAGGTCTTTAGAAAATTGTGATGCAAGAGAACAAAGGTCAAGATTTTAATGTCACCTGGTTTACTTTAATGAAAGGTTTTACTAGGAAATTTAGGACCTGAGAGTCATTATGAAAGGCATTACAGATCCATCATATTATTTCACAGGGAAACAACCTGTAGCAAGGGGTAGGAAGTAAAGGGTTAAGTATGAGGGGAAGAAACTCTGAAAGCAATCTTATCCATAAAGAATGGTTTGAGGGGAATTACTGTTTTGATATCAGACCAGGTAAATTTAGATGACAGCTAAATTTCAGATTTTTCTAGAATTTTTAAATCTGAAATTTAGCTGTCTGGCATTTGGAGAGTTGGGGGCCCTTGGGAAGATGCAAGCCCTTCTGCTAGGAGGCAGTCACAAGTCTACTGAGTTGAACTCAGGAGTGGCCTTTCCCAATGGAAGGATTCAGAAATCCAAGTTCTTCACTATAGCCAGAAAGCACAGAGAGCATCTGTGGTCACTTTAAGCCAATTTTTCTCATTGCACCATTGCAGTAATTGGAATTGCTGTTTTTATTAATCTGAGTTTCACATTGGAAGAACTCCAAGCATTAGTTTTAAAATGTAATTTTGGTTATGTTATTTTCATTTTAATTTCTTTTCCTGGAGGCCAGGGTGAATTGACCTCAAGCAACCTGATCAGAGAATATTAATTTATATTGAGGACCATATATTGAAAATATTTATAAAGTATAGAATTATCCAATCTATCTTATTTGTTTGTTACGTTAGTGGTATAATTTATATAACTTCATTAAAAACTAAAACCATAGTACCAGCCAGATAGCTAGCAAACTAAACCTCTTGCTTAAGTAGAGAGCAGCAGCTAGGGTTTGATCCCCAGCATTCTATTCCAACCCTGTCCCTGGGGCACGCTGAGATGGTGCTTGAGATTGGGCATTTTGGCACACATCTGTAATCCCAGCACTTGGGAAGCTGAAAACAGAAGAATCGCTTCGAGTCTGATCTACATAGTGAGAACCTGTAGACCCTGTCTTAAACACATTTTAAAAAATTAAAACCCTTGCAGATTAACCTATTCCATTTTTTCTAAAAGTCATATATCTACTGAACTTGGAAATTCAGCTAAGGAAATCATCACATTAAAAAATTCTAATTTACCCAATTTTGTTGTGTCATGTTTCTATTATATTTATATCATTTAGCTTTAAATGTAAAGATTTTAAATCATATCCATTTAAATTTCCCAGTTAAAGCGTCTTTCATTATTTTCAGAGTGATCCTCTTTATTTTATCACAGATGATGACAGGCTTACTCAGGGCCCTTTCTCAACCAGAAATCATGAAATCTACAGCCTTGAATTGGGTATCCTCAAATTCTCTCCAAAACTTAGCCTTGAAGAACAGTTCTTGTAGGGGCTAATTATCTAGCCATGCAATGATTTTCTTCCTTTACCAATTTTTGTTACTTTTTAATTTGAATCTATCTTCATTAAGCCCATTCTGTAAAATGATGATTTGTGGTACACATTAATTTATAACAGATTAGTTATTTTGAGATCATTTCTGTTCAATACTCTGGAAACCATAGTCTATGGACATTAAAAAGTGCATATGTTAAAATTTCTTATACACACAGCCCACATTCTAATCTTCTTAGCTTGGCTTGCTTTACAAAGCAGTTTCACAAACACTTTTACTTTAATTTCACCAACAGAAATGCTATGTTTCAAGTCAGAAACAATTATGCATAAAATGTTAATTTGATATTAATATCAAATTAATTGGTTCTCATTCTTTTATACTTTAAAAGAATCTCAGGGATTAGATTTTTTATCTTTAAGGAAAGAGAAGGCAATAAAATGCATTAAACAGTAAGTTTAAAAGGAGTGGTTCAAAGTTTCATCTTGTAACTAGCCCTGCACTTAGAGGTCCAAAACTTCTTACTTTAAAACACTTTACTTAAACTATTTTTTAGATTGTTCCTTGGGAGTGGATCAATAAAAACACAGCCTTTCCCCACTCTCACCTCTTAAAGCTGTTGGCACCCACTCAATTTCCCTGGCTTCTTTCTTTTTCTTTTTTTTTTTTTTTTCTGAAACTCTGAGTTTTCTTTTAAGATCTTTGGTATTTTCTTGTTGAACAGGCAGTCAGGCTTGAGTGCCTTTTATCTTCTTTGTCCTTCCCTCATTTTGATGTCCTTGGTTAGCAAGGTTAGTGATATGAATGGGTTGAAAATATGATGTGGGCTTATGTGTAAAAAATATTAATACAGCAAAAGACACATTGCTGTTAATCCCTCTCAATATATGTCTCCTCTGACAAATGTATTTATCTCACTGTTCTTGTCACTCTCAGAAGCCATTCTGGAAGTCTTCTTTTATGAGTGTCTTTATAAGTGTGGTAAAAATACAGTGAATGCTGCTTCTGAGGGCCATCCTACAAGTATCAGTCTTTCAAGAACAAGACTCATCCATCCAACTTGTTTACCAGATCTGGCACCACATACCTTTTGGCTCTTCCGTATTTTCAAAATGATCCTGAAAGGTAAAGGTTTTGAACTGATACAGGGCTTTCAGACAACCACACAATGACACTGACCAAACAGAACTTTCAGAACTGCTTCAGAAAGTGGCAAGTATGATGAGGTAAGTGTATCTGAAGCATGCATGGGGTAGTATTTTGAGGGTGATTAATATTAATGTGTCTTTTACAATAATAAAACTTAAACTAAACAATCATTTTTTAAATCACACCTCATGGATGCATACCTAAGCTATCTGCTAGACATTCTCATCACCATCTTGAACTTGTGATTCTGAGGTCCTGATGGTGTCCAGACAGAGATGACATAGAGTTGAAAGTAGCTGTTTTCCTGTTATCATAATAAGTGTACTGCTGCTTATAGCTACTACCCATCTTGCGGCCTAGGAAGAGAAGGGTAAACCCGTTGTTTGTTTTGTTCTTGAAAGTATCATTATGACATGGCATGATTACCACTTACCCAGGTTTAGCTGCTTCTCCGTTACATCCTATGCCCAATTATCCTGGGTAGAGATTGGTTCAGTGATTTGCTAGCCTTATAAACTTTCTTGTCTCCTTTGTTTCTTTTGAGTCCATTGATGATTCTTTTGATCCTACTTCTTCATCAAACCTTCTTTTCTTCCTTCCTTTCTTTTTTTCTTTCTTTTAATTTTTATTCATTTAATGAGAAAAAAGATAAAATAGCAATGAAACAGTTTCAAAATAGGCTAGTAAGACAGTTATAATAATCAATACATTGCATATTGTTGTCTTCATAGTAGTTATTCAGAGGACAAAAGGCAGACATGATATCTAAACAGTATTAGTATAAACCTTTCTTCTCACTGAACTAACCAAACCTTTCTTATGCACCCTCTAGTTCTCTTCCTAGGCCACAAGATGGGTAGTAGGTATAAGCAGCAGTACACCTACTATGATAACAGAAAAACAGCTACTTTCAGCTCTATGTCATCTCTGTCTGGACACCATCAGGACCTCAGAATCATGAGTTCAAGATGATGATGAGACTGTCTAGAAGATAGCCTAGGTATGCATCTGTGAGTTGTGATTAAAAATAATAGTTTCATTTAAATTTTGTTATAGTAAAAGACATATTGCTATTAATCACCCTCAAAATACCTCCCCATGCTTCAAATACACTTACCTCATCAAAAGTGGAGGCACTTCCTCCACCTCTGAAAATGATTCCAGCTCTATTTATTCATGCATATGATACTAGGATTGCTGAAGATCAATGACAGTTTCTTTTCATTTCTGAATGCATGACTTTATTTACTTATTTTTGGTACTGGGAATTGAACTCATGACCTTGTGTTTGCCAGGCAGGCACTGTACCATTGAACTATACTTCTGCCTCTCTACGATTTTAAATTATAAAAGCTTTCTGTGTTAGATTTTGCATCCCACTCTGCCTTTCTGACATCTCTGTCACAGAAATGAGTCAATGTCTGTTTCCATACAATTCTCTTAGTACTTATTTTATTTTAGATGTGGGATGTCTCCCAAAAGCCTCTTTGTTTAGAGGTGTGGCTCTTTGAGGATGATGAGTCATTGAGCCACTGTAATGCTCTCAAGTTCCTGGCAGAATGTACTATTAAGAGGTGGGACTGGTAGAAAGAGGTGAGTCAATGTGTGTGTGAGAGCTGGAAGGGTCTATACTTTTGTGGCTTTTTCTCTCTCTGCTTCCCAGATGCTGTGGGTTGAGCACCTTTCCATCCACCATGCCCCATGATCATGCAGTTTCTATCTATTAACCAGACGATCATAAAAGAAACCATGAGTCACAATAAAACTCCTTCAGGTTGTCAGTGTTGGGTATATTGTCATATAGTGACAAAGACAGTGGATACCAAAGTTTGTTACCTAATGTTTCTGCAGAATACAGCTGGAGCCGTGTCCATGGGTCTGTATTTGGACCTTTTAAGAAATCTAAGTGGTAACTCAATAGAAGTAGTCCAATCTCTAACCTAAGTTAGGTCACCAGGAGACTAACTCATCCTTTCCCAGTTATAGGAAGGAAAGAAGTAATGTGTGTGAAATATTTATACAATAGCCTGCCTTAAAATTATTTTTCAAGCAGTAAGGATGAATAGATTGGAATTCGTGACTTACTATTCACATCAGTTATGGAGATACTGCGTTGTTTCTTTGGTGGGAGAAACTGAAAGTATAGTTAAACAGCAAAATACATGAGACGTTGTAAAATAGGAAGAAAACAAGGGAGGGGACAAGGGAAAGGAAGGAAGGGAAAAGTAAAAATAAATGAGAAAAGAAGGAAAAAATAGAAACAAAACTTTTGTAAATAAGCAGGGGAAGAGGGTTGAAAGGAAGGTAGGGAAATAGGGGAAAAACAAGAACTGCGTTCTATCATGAACAGGTAAAAATTCCCTATGATGAATATGATCTTTATATCTAAAATGTACCGATAAAAATTGTTTTCTTTTCTTTAAAATTATTTAATTTTTTGGTACAGGGTTTTGCTATGCATCTTGGACTCATAGTGATCCTCCTGTCTCAGCCTCCCCAGTGCTGGGATTACAGGCATATGCCACTACCCCTGGGGCTCCGGGTTGGCAAGGCGTGAGGTACCAGGGATCAAACTCAGATCCAGGCAGGCACTTAGACTACTGAGCTATCTCCCTGGCCCTAAAAATAATTTTGTTTGAAAACACAAAACCCAAATGTATGTGGAGAAACAACACATCGATACTTATGTACTATTTTCAGGAAATATCTTGAGTATATACACTGAAATGATCCCTATCTCTTTTATGATAAATAATTCAACATTTATCATTCAGGATCTCACTGTTTTGGCATACTCTTTTTAAATATGTCTTCAAATATTTGAAGAGGGAGATAACTAGACTACATGTTGCTCAACCTCTAACTGCAGATTAATTTCAACATGGTTTTTCCTATTAAAGTGCAAGGGACATAGTGAAAGAGCTTATTAGCAAGAAGACTTGCATATGGACTGTTCTCATTTGTATCTCGTTGTCCCCCAAAGCTGCATGTGCTCGTAGACAGAGAGGTGGCTGCATCAGGGGGACATGACCTCCATTAGTGCCTTCACCCACTGAGGAGTTTAGAGCTAAATGTGAAGTTGGCTGGTGAAGCCTGGCTGGAGGAGGTGGGTCACTGAAGCATCATCAGGAAGGGCTGAGCTCTTGTTTCCTCCCCCAGCTTGCTCTCTATTTCCTGCCACCATGCCATGGTTCTTCATCTTGTGCTGTGCCTGCTGCCCCACTCCTCTGCCTTGGACTCAGCTGACTGTGGAGTGAAGCTTCTACAAACTATGAGCCAAAACAACCAAGGAGAAAAGGAAAAGTTAAGAAACAGACATTGTATACTTATAGCATCAGCCACTCTATGAGGTCCAACACTGCTTTTAGGGTATAACTACATTGTGGTTATATATTTATAAATATTAGATTCTCCTTCTTTCTAAATTTTTTATTTGTTCCTCCACAAGGTCATGTTGACCTATGTGTGTTTCTCTGAATTCAATGACTTTATACATTCCATTAGCTAACACTAACTGATACTTTTTCTTCTCTGATGTTATGGATTTTCCTCCTCATTCTCCCTCTGATCAGCATTGACTCTATGACATGCCTGATGTGATAAGTGCTTTGGCAGAAGTGTGAAGGGACTGCTATGCAGAATCAGGAGAGGAATTATTGATTCCACAAGCAAAGAGAAGGATCTTTAAAGATCTCCTGGGTGATTCAGCAGTTGAGAAACATTTGTGGAATGCTTAAAATTTTAAGTTGAAAAGGGCACTGCAGGCAGTGGGAACTGTATGCGCAGACAGTGTGGCTGGAGAGCAGGGCAAGTGGGAGCACGGAAGTAGGTAGACAGCAAAGAGTCACGAACCCATGCTAAAGGCTAACCTTTTTTCAATGGGGTCTGGCAAGTGAGTAATAAGCAAAATAAATGTATTAGAGAGTATTCTGGTAGAAAAGAGCATAATGGATGGGAAAAGGGATAATAGTGGAGACAGACTAATTTGGAAATTCTTGTTCCTCAGAAAACTGAGTCTGCTGCTTTGTATCCCTTTCTGCTACTTTTAGCTGTTCTGGACTCCAAAAAGACAGCAAAGAGGAAAGGAGGGACATAAATGTCTTATAATATGCACCCCCAGTGGGGTCTACCACTGGACTGACTTCCATAATAGAACTTTATAATTTGTAGTCCCATATCATAGGTGAAACAGAATTTTAGTCAGTGTGGCTTTCTCCCTCACTAACCTCATTTGTCTGGGGCTAAATATAAGTCTCTGAATACATCTGGCTTTGCGTTGTGTCAGTTGGCCACATTAGCCTTTGGTGGAATGATCTCTTTCTCCTGTAGTTCTATTTAAAACAGCTGGTTCTTTATACCTTCCTTATTGCCACCTCAAGCAGTGGTTATCCAGGCCAATTCACACTGCAATAGAACAGAAGGAATATTTTGTGCTTGCTCCTGAGTCCTGCAGTGTCACAGAGATCACAAGGAGAGCTTCTGAAGACTGCCTGCCTATGCCATGCACTGTGCCTTTCACTTGTGCATGAAGAGGAATGTAGGTATCCATGGAGCTTTGCTGTTTCCCCAGTACTTGGGGCACAGTCTTGCCCATACTCACTCGGACTTGGCAATCAAGAAGGGTTTCCTCCCCTAATAATCTAACCCTATAAGCCTTATTCTCTAGCTAATTTGAAATTCAAAAGACAGGAGGACATTTTTTTTTCTTCTCAAGGCAATGAATACTTTGCATTGAGAATTAGAAGCGAGGAACATGAGTCTAGAAACTGAATAAGTTTGGGGGATAGGCAGCTAATTTAAACTTAGCCATTTTAGTTTTTACTGATTAAACCATCTCACCTAATTTTCCCATATTTCATTTTCTTTTGACCTTAAATATATATACTATTGTATATCAATCTATCTCTCTTTATATATACTTATTTATCTATACTTATACTACACATCAATATCTGTATACAGAAAGATATATATTGTCTAAAACAATTTTCTCTGTTTAGAAGGGCATCTTCTGCAGTTGATCTTGTTAAGGTAAGAAGTATAGATATAATCTGCTAGGCTGCTCAGCATAAGAGTTTGAACAAATTGATCAGTCATTTAAAATTTAAGTACATACATACTGTTTTATAAACTCTATTTTAAAAGACAATAAAAGACATAATAAACTTAACTATATAATCATTAGATTGGAAACATTGTTAGAATAAGAATGTAGATGTTTTCTTTTAGTTCAGTTGCTAAATTATAATACCTCATTTTTTAAAAATGTGTTTAGTACAGGGTCTACAGGGTTTCACTACACAGATTGGACTCATAGTGATCTTCCTGTTTTCAACCTCTTAAGCACTGGGATTACAGGCATGCACCACAAAGCTCAGTCTTAGTTGAGGTCTTAGTGTGCCGCTGGGGTGGGGCCAGCATGGTATGGTGGGGATTGAACCCCTGTTCCTGTTTTTGCCTAAGCAGGCACTTTAGTCTGCTGAGCTTGCCCTAATATTTCAGTTTTATTTAGTCTGCATTGAATTAGGAAAACTTGATACGTGCTCATAGATTTCCACTTATTTTTAAGGATCTCAGTTTTGTACCCCACCATCAAACAGAATTTATTAGCAGTTTGGTTTATTCTACTGTATCAATTTTGTGTATAATCATTGCTTTACATATATTTCATAGAAATGTTTAACAATTCAACTTGTTGGAAAAGATCAGAGAGTAGAAATGTATTTAAAAATCTAGTTTCACAAAATAATTGGAGTATAATGGGAGTAAGAATAAGCCTTGGAAAAGTGCAAGTAACACTTTGTTCTTTTTCTTAGAACATCCTAATCAAACAGTTCCTTTGTCAGAGTGGAATGTGTCTGTCTGAAATAAATCTGAACTTTCATAAGAATAGAAATTGAATATATGATGACCACTTGGAATATAAATTTTAAACATTCATTTGAGGGAATAGTCAAAAGTTCTTTCAATTTTGGTGTCCAAATTATTTCGTAAAATTACTCATGATTTGTGATCAGTCATGCCAGGAAGCAGTAAGCTTTTAAACTTAAATTTGATATTTTGGTCCGTGATCATAGACTTGCTTAAATTTTTTTCTAATATATATATAACTTAATAGCTAAACTTTCTGCATGCTGAGAATCGACATCTCAATAACTCGAATTCTTTTTGTAGAAGAATATAAGCAAAGCAGATTAATAAGACAAATTATCAAATTATGGGCTTCATTAGATGAACAAGCAAATAACATAAGGCATTTGTATAGAGAGATGTGCTGCAGACCCTCACCTTTTATACATGACTTAACATTCCAATACATGGGTATGATGATTGGATTGGCAGGACCTGCAGTCTTCCTGTGGATTACACCTCCTCAGCACCAAAACAGCTAGTAGGAATGGGAGTCAGGTAATATGGAACACAGAAAATACCTTCATGCAGGCATTTTTCTGATTTAAGTCTTCTGTTGCACAGACATAAAAAGCAAAAAGGATTATGAAGCTTGTCAGCGGATACACAGTGAGACTGGGGAAGAACGTACAGATTACTGGGGTCTTCTCCTTTCTGTCTGCTGGCAACTGACCATTACAGTGGTTTTTCATGTACTGTTCCTTAGGAGATCAGAATAGATCCATCAATAGTTTAATCATCTCATTCACTAAAGGTACAGAAGGAAGGGTTCTAGAATGAATTTATGCTTTAATTTTGTTTCCATTAAGGTTTTTTCCTATGTCTAGGATTATGAGAACATTTGCTGGTGTTCCAAACACATCTAATTATAGAGCAAAAGGCCATCTCATCATGCATTATCTTTTCTGCCAGAGTGGATTTTTATACATTCCTTCTATATAAGTAAAATTGCAATTTTACCTTCTCTTAAGTATTTTTCCTGTAAGCAATGAGCTATGTGAAATTAGTTATCAGGTCTTATTCAGAAACTTTGTTCCTACATTCACTTTTGTTAAATGCATTTTAAATGACCGTTTTTCTGGTTCATATTTGTATTCTTAGTGTACATTAGACCATTATTTCAGTGAATAATGAGGTGAATAAATGAATAAACATTTATAGTCTCTTATTAGGCCTTCTTAACTAGAAGGTGATTTTTAAAGTTATAAACTGCTCTTCTTAGTGCTCCTATAATGTTTTTTTGAATATATTAAAAAATATAGCCCTGGAATTGCTATAACCAATCTAAAATGTATTGTGACTTGTTGTCTTAGTTACTTATTTATCATTGCTGGGACAAAATACCCAATACCTAAAATTAAGGAAAATTACTTAGCTGTCAGTCAGTGGAGGTTTTAGTCCATACTCAGTTGGCTCCAAGGCAGATTGGGGCACAGGGCAGAGCAACCATTCATGGCATGGCAAAGAGCAGAGAGAGCCAAGGGAGGGGCAGCAGCTGCAGCTTTAGTAAGCCTCCCTTCCTCACACTGAGAGAGAAGACCAGAGCTCCTTAGAGAAGTGGACAAACCATACTTCCTCAATTTCTTTTTCTATGCTTTGCATTTTGTTGTCTCCCCAAAGCCGCATGCAGTCATAGGGTAGACTTCTAGAGTTTGTGATTAACTCATGATCCACTGGGATCATGGGTGTGACTACAACGCCCAGCCTGGGGCAGATAGCCTGAACGCAGCTTATGGGAGACAGACTTCCTCTCAGTTGCCACTGTCACTGCTATTCCTCCATTTTGCTCTCTTGCTCTTTGCTGCCACCATGAAAGGTTGACCTCTGCCATCTGCCGCTCTGCCTTGGAGCCAGCTGAGTATGTACTGAGACCTCCGGTAACTGTGAGCTAAATAAACCTTTCCTTCCTTCAGTGTGGGTGTCCAGTATTTGTCCCAGCAAGGAGAGAAGAGGAACTGAAACACTTTTATATATCCTTTAAATGCTGAGTCACTCTACAGAGGGTCCTGCACACCTTGGGGCAGCCCTCCAAACCTTGGGAAAGGCCTCCACACCCTAGGGAGGAGTGTAGAACTAAGCAACGTCCATGCCCTCCTCTTGCACAGGATGGGGATGTTTACAGGGTAGGAGCCATGGCTTTCTGCTGAGTCACTTAATTAAAACTTCTAAACTTCTTTAGAGGACACAACATATCAACCACTACACTTGTTCTTTGAATCCAGGCATAAATATATCTGAGAAAAATATGCAAATTTGTTTTAATACACAGGAAACTGGCCCAATATTCAATCTCATTTGATTGGTAGTGTATTTGCAAAAATATAGGATTTTATTTTTCTAGTTTTTTTATTTTTTAAAAGTAGGTCAATAACAGTTATTGTATTGTACAATGTGTTCAAATTAGCTTAGGTTACCAAATATAAGCATGAAAAAAATCAGTTAAAAAAAGTTATAAGAAATTTAAAAGGAGAAAAAAAAAAAAAAGCATTAATGGCTCCTTTCAGTAGACCAGCAGAAATAAGCAGTACAGTTATACAAGAAAGTTGGATTTTAGGACTGAAACTTTTTCGTAGTCAACTAAAATCAGTGAGGGATGTCTGCGTCATACCCACTGTTGTTTCCTTCAGTTACCCATTGTTGCTTATTTCCTTGTTTCTTGATTTTTACTAAGAATATCTAATGGATGTTTTGCATATCTTTATTGCTGGATTACACCATGATGATTAGTACTGTATTACTGGAAATATAGTTATCAGTATCTTTAAATCTGGCCTCTGTTCTTCCCTTTTTCTTTTGCTGCTTTTGCTGTTTTCTGCCACCATGAAATGCTGCCTTCTGCCATGTGTCACTCTGCATTGGAGAAACTGAGTATTCACTGGAACCTCTACAAACTGTGAGCTAAATAGTCCTTTCCTTCCTGAAAAAAAATCTTTCAATCCAATCAGAAGAACAAGGTAATTCCAGAAATCACAGAATCACTACAGAAAAAAAAAAAAATCCCTAAAATCCTCTTCCTTTTGAACACTCTTGGGTCCAAAATTGGCATTAGTCTGATAAATAAGAATTTGGTGGGGCTGATAGTGGGAGGAGAAGAGAAAGGGTAGGAGTAGGAAATAGAAAGAGGAGAGACAGAGAGAGGGGGTGAGAAATTCCAGTATGTGAAGCTGGTAGGATGCAGATCCAGCAGAGTCAATGGTACAGTTCCAATTCAAGACCTGAGAAACAAAGAGCTGTTGCAGTAAATTACAGTCCAAGTCCAAATCCCAAAGAAAGAGAAGACTGATGATATATTTCAAAGATTATGAGGCAGAGTTGAAGTTTTCCTCAATGAGTCTTTCGTTCTTGTCAGGTCTTCAGCAGATTGAATGAAAGCCATCCACATTAGGCAAAACAGGCTTCTTTATTCAACCTACCAACTCAAATGTTAACTCTCCCCAAAACATTCTCCTATTTATGTCTACAATAGTATATAATAAAATGTTAAAATATTAAACATTTAATAAACACACACACACACACACACACACACACACACACACACTACTCTAGAGTGAACATTTAGTTCCAGTCAAATGTTCCTTTTCTTGTTTCTTTTCATTATTCCCAACCTACACAGAGTGAGTTTATTGGAATAGGCTCCCTTCTAATTTGTAACACACACTGAATAGACATTTGGCAGGCTTTGTAGTAATCCATTTTATCTGCTAAAATTGCAGACTTTATCTTCCTTGGCTTTTCTGATTTTTCAATTTAGTGCTATGGGCTTCAGGCCATTCTAAGAGTTGCAGTTTTAAGGTGAAAACTTGAGTTGATTGCCATTCTAAGATAAAACTGCATTGATTTGGCATTTTAAAGCTGTTAAGTGTAACCCATACGTAATAGTGTCTCCTTGAACAAGAACTTGGTTCAGCTGCATCCCTCAAGCTCTTTGATCTTCCCTGAGGGAAGGTTATAGGGCTTTACATAGGCTCCATCTGGCAAAAATCTATCTGGTAGTGATCATGGAATTTTAGAAGAGAAGGGGAGGACAGGGAAGCAGAGGAAATGGAAAGGGTAATATTAGGTTAACAACTACCACTCTTATAGATAGGATAAACATATAAAGAAATAAACAGAAACTACCATATTTATAACTATTCAGCCTAGAGTATTTACAGAGAGACAAATGGTTGCCTCTAGCTGTTATTTCAACAGCAATGAGGGCAGAATTAATAATCCTGGCTTTATTAATTTTATAGATCAAGAAATCCATACACAGCAATGTAAGGTAATTCAGAGGACAGCACAGTGCCTGCTGCACATTGGTCGTTCACAAAGTTCTTATTGAGTAGCCTTGAGCTTTGAATAAGATGCACAATGAAGTAAGAACTACTGGTATAAAACTGTTTGGAGGGTTAAGATCAGAACTTACAGAGGAATGCCCATTGCTATCTGTGACCTGACACTTTCACACTTCTAGGTAGATATGACTAAAGGGCAAAAGAGTTAAGAGTAGGATGACTCTGAAATTAATTTTTAACAATTGTAAATTAATAGTTCAAATTTGTATTTATGCTTAGACTATTGCAACAGGCTGCAGTGTCAACTTGATTGACTTAAGATACATCCAGCAGATGAGTGAAGCACCCTTCTGTGTGTGTCTGGCCAAGCCATGGCTAGATGTACTGGATGTGGCCTTTGGCCTCAAAAACCATGAACTAAACAGCCTCTCTCTACCACAACCTTCATCATGATACCTCTACCTTGAAGACTACAAAAGGTATCATGGACTGAGCCATCTGAAGCCATAAATCATATAATCCCCATTAAGTTATATATGTCTGGTATTTTGTCCAGCAAGAAGAAAGCTAATTCAACTACTATATGCTATTTTTTTCTCATTTTTTTGCCATTCTTCTTAAGTTCAAGTTAAAGAACATCTTCACAAATTGTTTAAAAAGACCCAGAAAATATTATAATTATTGGATGGTATTAAGGACCTCTTATTTCTTTTCCAGACTGGTCTTGCCTAGCAACCTGGTCTTAGTCTTCATTCTCAAGAGTGATTTTTATTTGTTTTTTAAATATTTTGAGCATTCAGTATTGTCACTGAACTGTTTGGGACATTTAGCAAATAATTTCTGATATATAAGTTGAATTGCTGAGTTTATATTGGCCTTTTTTACTTGAAGGGAGAAAATCTTTTCCCCACAAAATAGAAATGTTGTAAGCTATATCTTACTTCTTGGCTTTGATTTTGTAGCTAAAATTATTGCTTGGAGGCATACATAAATCAATTATTTCCTCTGTCAGGAGGATTTAATTGTTTTCACACCTGGCTGACAATCACATGATATTTTCAAATGAAAGCATCAGATAAAGGTGACTATTGCCAGTAGCATTGTGCCAGATCACTATTTCTATCTGAAACTCCTGAGTGAGCCTAATTTTAAAAATCATGTTATCCATTAGAGTTACCTCTTTGTATTGTTTAACCACAAGTAACATAAAAATACTATAAAATATTATAAAATATTGGAAATCATAGAACAAGTGAGGTATTTCACTATTTAGTAAACCGTACATAAATTAAGTGACACTTTCCTTTCTGTTTCTAGTTTCTTCTTGAGCTGAATTCTATAAAGAATGTTTATGTTAATGAAATTGTTTGCATTCATTGGTATTTTGGAGTGTGTTCTGGAAAATTCAATTAGTCTTAAACCGGTGTATCTGCAAATCGCTTTAACATTTTGGTTCCTTCTAGAAAGTGATGGATTATTATTCATTAATGGTCCTAGCCCATTTACCAAAAAAAAATTGTCTGCCTAACTAAATATATGATTCCCTGACATTGACTCTCTTTTGAAGTGCATTGGAACTATAAAGAGAGTGGAAAAATTTAAGTTGCAAAAAATTTAACAAGACCCCTTCTTCCTTTTTATTGTAAAGTACAGAGATGAATGAGTAAAAGTACCTAAAATGAAGGGCAAAATATGTAAAAGCAAATAGGTTTAGTGGAAACTATATATTTATTTCAAAAGACATTAACATATTCAGATAGAATGTTTTCCTGTCAATTTCTCACCTTACCTTGCTCCTTTTACATTAATCACTATATGTGCCCATAAACTCTAAAAACAATTTTTACATTTTACTCTGGTGGCAGATAGGGAAATATTATCATTTTACCATTAACTATACAATGCTTGATATACAAGTATATACTATTTGTGGACTTTGCTATCTGTGACCTGACACTTTCACACTTCTGGGTAGATATGAATGGAGAGTAAAAGAGTTAAGAATAGGATAACTCTGAAATTACAGATGGGAAAGTGAGCAATTAGGTTTTAAATTGGAAGAAGCTGAGCAATTAAAGAATTGATCCAAAATGCAATAAATGTCAGAATAGTCACTATTTTTGCATCTGCAAGTTCTTGGTCCTCTTACACAAAACTTATATTACTGTTTTCTTTATATCACATTTCCCCTACCCTAATCACACTTTGCATTTTTGGCATTGAATAATTTTCCTCAAATAATTTTCTATTAAAACTTACTGACAGAAATGTCTCTTTCTAAATATTCATTGCCTGGAGAAAAACTATTCTAATTAAATGAGATTAAAGATACTTTATACATAGGTGGTTGTCTTTAGTAACAGGAAGCAAATACCTTAATTCTTTCCTTTTCATTGAGAAACCCACTTAGTTACTGTCTTTTTCCTTTATGACTTCAGAGAAGAAAAATCTTATTTCCTCTTCGTCAGCTCTTTGTCATAATGCTCAGTCTTTGTTTCACTGTTTTGCTTGCTTTTGCTTACAAATATACTGAACTGTTTCTATCCTAAAACACATTAAATTATGCTTTCATCTTAATCCACATTTTACTTTTCTGTTTTTTTTTTTTTTTTTTTTTTTTTTTTTTTTTTTTTTGTATTTTAGGGAAGGAGAGTATGCAGGTCTTACTACTAGATCAGACTCCCAAGAACTGGGATTACAGGCATGTGCCTCCATACCCAGTCTCAATCGCCATTTCAGCATGCCATAGGGGGCGGTACTGGCATGGCAGGCCTAGGGATTGAACCCCTGGCCCCTATGCCTGCTCGGAGGTGCTTTAATCCACTATTTGGCCAGCCCACTGTTTGTTCGTTTTGTGGCACTGGAGATGAAACTCAGGACCTTCCTACTGAGCTGCATTCCAGATTTTTAATTTTTATTTAAATTTGAGGCATGGTCTAACTAAGCCATTCAAATGCTTGGGCAGTTCTGAAGGCTGGAATCCTCCTGGTTCAGCCTGGAGTACTGAGATTCAAGGTATGGACCACCATGCCCAGCTTCCATGATTTAATTTATCTGTCTCCTGTTCACTACAGGAATTGAAAAATGTTATTTAAAAATGAAGAAGAAAGAATTTACAGATCAGTCATATAATAGTTCACTCTGTGCCAAAATCAAGAAGCTTATTTCATATAATTAGAATTCTCAAAGTAGAAAGGGATAGGCAATAAATATTTAAAGATTTTAAATTTCTGAATTTAGTTGAAACACCACAATTCCAAGGAAAATGAACCTTTTGCACAAGAAATATGAATAAAATTATACCAAGATACACAAAATCAAAATTGTCCAAAACTAATTGTAAAGAAAAAAATCGTTAAAGTATATACATAAAAAAATAGTTATGGAAGAACAAAATTAAATAGCATCTTTCTCCACAGTAGAAAACAAAGAGTAAGTGGGAAAGAAATTAATTCAGAAGACCAGAAAAAAAAAAGATCTATCCTCACTGAATTTTATACTTAGCAAACATACCTTTGAAAACTAAAGGTAAAATATTTTTCAGCTATACAAACTCAAAATATTCTAATACCTTCAGATGTAGCATATAGAAAATAACAAAGACCATAATCCAGGAGGCAAGAGAAGTCCTGTATGGTCCTAGATAAAGAATAAAAAGCTCTCAAAATGGTAGTTATGCAAGACTATGTAAAATATAATAATATTACATAACTCCACTTAAGAGGTCATTGAAGATTTCTACAAAACATGTTTCAATCCTATGTCAGGTTATATATGTATTTTTCCTATGTGTTTTCATCTCTTTTTAATATCTATCTATATGGTATGGAGGAAGTAATAGAAAGTCAAAGGAAAACAGAAATATATTTTTTAAAGTTTCTAATACTAGGAGAAAAGGATAGATATATAGCTACATTCTCTTAATTTATTGAATAGAGGCATCTGCTCTAATAGTGTTTGTAAATAGAACATCATGTATACACCTTGTACAACAAAAAACACTACGAAAACAATATGCAATGTATTAATTATTGAATCTGTTCTACTAATTTGATGTGAAACTGTCTCACTGCTATTTGTTTTTTCAATAAAATTATAGAAAATATATCAATTCAGAGTACACACATAATATTTGAATAGGTTAATATATACAAAAGCATAAACTAAGAAAAAAGTTTTCATAATAGTAAAGAATTACTAAGGTTAAAACATAACATAAATACTGGAATAGCAAATATATGACCAGCACTTCTAATACTTTAGGGATAGGATATCACACAAAGTTCTAGTGTGTCACAGACATGGATAGTGTCTATGACACTTACTGGTGGCCAGGTGTCACTTGTGAGACTGAGCCACTGCCATTTCCTTGATATCCACCCTGTAGACCCAGACAGATTCATGACCCATAGGGTGTAGGAGAAGTCTATTTGTACGCTGATGGAAATATTTTGCTGCTATATATATAAGAATAATTGAGAGACTGCTGTTGTATACTTCTTTTCTCCTGTGTTTGTTTGACCTATGTGGTGGGTTCTTTCTGTTCTCATTCATGGGGTTGTGAACTTTTCTTATTTTATTGAAGAACAAATAGCAATGAGACAGTTTCAAGACAAATTAACAGGACAGATTCAATAATTTAATACATTGCAGAATATTTTTGTAATGTTTTGGCATCATACAAGGTGCGTATATGATATTATACTTACAGGCATTATTATAGCAGATGTCAATAACCAGTGAATTAAGAGAGTGTAGCTGTTTACTTATCTTATTTTTTATACCTGAATTATATCAAAAATTCAATAATTAATACTTTCTACCTTGTTATTTTTTGTAGTGGTTGTACACAGTACTAGAAGCCAACTTAATATCTTGTCCAAGCACTATTAGTGCAAATCTTGCTTCTAATAGAATTATGCAGAAGCATGGCATATTTATCATCACTGTACTGTTTATACACACACATCATGATTCTTCCTTTGTATAACACTTTTTTTTTTGTCTAGACCTGTCAAAGATGGGCACTCCATTGTCATTAAACATATTTAGGTGCTTGAACTCGGTGATACAATCCAATACAGTCCAGAATTCCACAATAATAGTGAGTTATCTGAAAAAGTTGTTGACTATAACCATTTACAGCTCAACTTATTATTATGGCCCCACATTATATACCTCCTTTTTATACTTTTCTGCTGGATGGTTAAGTCTGAGATAGAGCAAGACCTATATACCAAAAGATGTAGCTTTTGTTTCTGATGAGGTCAGTGAAGTCCCCTCAGGGTTTATCTTGTAATCCTATACCTTATTCTGTAGATCCTTTGTCTGTGTCATCCTTGTGGATGAGTCACAGTCAATGCTTGGCCAGTTTCCTCTCTGAGAGAGCCTGAGAGAAAGTTTTCTCTCCATGTGACTCTCCCCAGGCACACTATAGATCATCAATCTCTTTTTGCTGTGGCTCCATAATCTCCTTGATTAGAAAATTTGGGGCACAACTGAGTTTCATGATGTTACAATACAGGTCCATCTATGTTCTGAGTCTTCACTGACTTTGAAAAACTAGGCCCAAAATGTTGGCTGGCCTTCCGGCTCTCCTATTTCTCCAATTTTGATCCATGAACTTAGGTTGTTAACCATCCAGAAAAAAGCTGATTAGTACTCTACAGCATATTCTGTTCAGTTTTCCCTAACTATCTGACTCAATTGGTTTTAGTTTTAACATTTCTATTTGTGTTTCTTCCTTTCACTTCTTATACTAGGGAGACTATACAATATTTTCACATGTGTGTCTGGTTTATTTCACTTATGAGTATATGTTTAAGTGGCATCCACTTCAATATAAATGCTTCAAGTTTATCATTCTTCATAGCTGAGTAATACTCCATTATATAGAAATATCACATCTTTTTCAACCATGTGACGGACATCTTGGTTGTTTCCAAGATTTTGCTATCACAAATTATGCTGTTATAAACATAGGGACACATATATCACTATGATATAATGTTTTCAGTTCCTCTGGGAAAATGCCCAATAGGAGGATAGCCAGTTTGAATGGGAAATCCAGTCCTACTCTTTTGAGGAATCTTCATATTAATTTCCACAGTGGTTATACCAGTCTACATTCCCAACAGCAGTGAAGTGTTCCCTGTTCTCCACAACCGCTCCAACATTTGTAGTTGGTTGATTTCCTTATGATAGCCATTCTTTCTGGAGTGAGATGGTATCTCAGTATTGTTTTTATTTGCATTTCACAAATGACTAGCGATGTGGAGCATTTTTTCATATGTTTATTTGCTTCTTTAATTTCGTCCTCTGAGAAGTGTGTATTCATCTCAGATGCCGAATTGGGTCTTTAAATTTGAGGGTCCTAATATAGCTTAGTTCTTTATATATTCTAGACAGCAGACCTTTGTCTGATTGCTAATTAGTTAGATTTTTTTCAAAATTTGTGGGTTGTCTTTTCACTCTGTCAACAATTTCTTTTGACATGCAGAAGCTCCTTACGAAGAGTTTATCTCAGTTGTTGATTCATTCAATTGTTTTTAGTGCAAATATATGTTTGTTCATGAACTCTTTACCTACCCTTCTGTCTTCGAGAGTTCCACCTACTTTCTCTTCCAGGAGATTGAGTCTTTCTGTTTTAATGTTTAGTTCTTTATTCCATTTTGACTTTAGCTTACTGCATGGTGAAAGACTTTGGTCACGTTTTAGTTTTCGGCATGTAGAAAGCCAGGTTTTTCAACACCACTTGTTAAAGAGGCTATCTTTCTTCCAGTAAGCTTGTTTGGCCCCTTTGTTGAAGACCAGATGGCTGAGTGTGTTCGTAGATGCCTCTACATCTTCTAATCTATTCCATTGATCTTCAAGTCTATTTCATTGCCAATACCATGTTGATTTTTATCACAGTGGCTTGTAGAATAATTTCAAGTCAGGAATTGTGATGCCTCCTGCCTTGTCTTTATTGGCCAAGATTGCCTTTGCTATTCTAGGTCTTTACTGGTTCCAAATAAATTTTAGGAATGATTCCTCTAAGTCTGGGAGGTATGTTGGTGGCAGTTTGATAGGGATTGCATTAAATCTGTACAGCAATTTTGGGACTATGGTCATCTTCACGATGTTGGTTCTTCCTACCCAGGAGCATGGAATATCTTTCCATTTTCTGAAATCCTCTATAATCTCTTTTCTTAGGGTATTGTAATTTTCTGTGAAAAGAACGTTGACTTCCTTGGTTAAGGAACGTTGACTTCCAAGGTATTTAATTTTCTGTGGCGCTATTGTAAAAGGTATTGTTTCTATTGTTTCCCTCTCAGTGTGTTTGTTATCCGTGTAGAGGAATGCTATTGACTTTTGAGTATTTACTTTGTATCCTGCTATGCTACTGAGTTTCCGTATCAGTTCTAGTAGTTTCTTAGTGGAATTTTTGGAGTCTTCCAAGTAAAGTATCATGTCATCTGCAAGTAGTGATGATTTAACTTCTTCTTTACCTATTCATTTTCTTTTTATTTCTCCCTCTTTTCTAATGGCTTTTGCTAATGATTCCAAGACTATATTGAATAGGAAGGGTGATAGAGATCATCCGTGTCTTGTACCTGATTTAAGAGTAAAAGATTTCAGCTTTTTCCCATTTAGAATTATCTTAACTTTTGGGTTGTCATAGATGGCTTTTATCAAGTTAAGATAGAGTTCATGTATTCCAGTTTTCTGTAGGACTTTGAACATGAATGAGTGTTGGACTTTGTCAAAAGCTTTCTCTGCATCAATTGAGATGATCATGTGGTTTTTAGATTTCAGTCGATTAATATAGTTTATTACATTTATAGATTTTCAAATACTGAACCATCCTTGCATCCCTGAGATGAATCCTACCTGGTCCTGGTATATGATCTTCTTGATGATTTGCTGTATTCTATTTGCCAGGATTTTGTTGAGTATTTTTGCTCCTATGTTCATGAGGGAGATTGGCCTGTAGTTCTCCTTTTTGGTTGCGTCTTTACCTGGTTTTGGAATGAGTATTATACTTGCCTCCAGAAATGATTTTGGGAGGACTGCTTCCTTTTCAATTTCATTGAAGAGTTTGAGGAGTGTAGGGATTATATCTTCTATAAATTTCTTGTAGAATTCAGCTGTAAATCCATCAGGACCTGAAATTTTCTTTGTCAGTAGGCTTTTTATTAATTTTATATTTCATTGGTTGTTATTGGTTTACTGAGAGTTGTTGTATCTTCTTTGTTCAGTTTTGGTAATTTGTACCTTTTGAGGAATCTGTCCATTTCATCTGTGTCTTCTTTTCTGTGTTTCTACTAGGTCTGTGGTGATTTCACCCTTTTCATTTCTTATTGCTTGTATTTGAATGTTTTCTTTCTTCTTTTTGATGAGGTTGGCTAGAGGCTTATCAACTTGATTTAGTTTTTGAAGATCCAACTTTTTGATTTGTGGATTCTTTGAACTGTTTTCTTCATCTCAATTGGATTAATTTCTGCTCTAATCTTTATGATTTCTTCCCGTCTTTGCACTCTGGGTTTCGTTTACTCTTCTTTTTCTAGATATTGGAGGTGCAGTATTACGGTGTTTACTTGTTCCTGTTCTGTTTTCCTAATGTGTGAGTTCATAGCTATAATTTTCCCACTCAGATCTGCTTTCATCGAATCCCATAGATTCTAGTAAGTTGTGCTTGTATTTTCATTGCATTGTAGATATTGTTGAATTTCTTGTTGAATTTCTTCTGCAACCCATTGATTGCTGAGTAGGGTGTTGTTTAGTTTCCATGAATTTAGTGGGTTTTTCTGGTTTCTTTTGTCATTTATTTCCAGTTTCATTGCACTGTGGTCAGGTAGTATGCATGGGATAATCTCTGTTTTCTTGAATATATTTGAGCATGACTTCTGGACTAGTATGTGATCTATTTTCTAAAAAGACCCATGTGCAGCTGAAAAAAGGTTTACTCAGCCATGGTTGGGTGGAACATTCTGCATATGTCCACCATGTCCATTTGTTCCAAGCTCTAATTCATTTCTGCTACTTCCTTGCTGATTTTATGTCTGGTTGACCTATCTTTTTGAGATAAGGGGGTGTTAAGGTCTCCTGTTAAGATTGTAATTAGGTTAAGAAAAACCTAATTACACATTAGGTTTTTCATGTCCATTAAGATTTTCTGTTACGTAGGTGCTCCTGTGTTTGTTGCATAGATATTTATGAGTGTTACTTCTTGCTTTTGAGTTTTTCCCCTAACCAATATATAATGGCATTCTTTGTGTTGTTTGGTCATTTTTGGTTTGAAGTTGAGACTGTCTGAAAACAGAATTACTATCCTTGCTTTTTTCTGAGGTCCTGGGGCGTGTAGTATTGTTTTGTGTCCTTTGACTTTCAGGCTATGAATGTTTTTGTTGAGTTAAGCATGTTTCTTGTATACAGCATATTGTTGGATTTTGTTTCCTAATCCACTGTGCCAGTCTACTTCTCTTAATTGGTGAATTGAGTCCATTTACATAGATTGTTACAATTGAAATGTGTTGACTTATGTTTGTCATGGTATTTACCTGCTGTTGTTTGCTTCCTTGTATCCTGTGTTTAAGTATCTGTTCTGTTTAGAGGGTTCATTTCATTCTCATTCATGGAGTTCTGGTCATTGTGGTCTCTCTCTAGAACATCTTTCAGTAGCCTGTGTAAGGATGGTTTTATCATCATGAAATTCTTTATTTATTCTTTGTCATGGAAGTATTTCACGTCTCCATCAACCTTGAAAGAGAGTTTTGCAGGTCATATTAGTCTGGGCTAGAATTTGTTTTTATACAGGACTTGAAGAACTGTGCTCCATGCTGTCTTTGCCTTCATGGTTTGTGTAGAGATATCAGCTGTAATTCTGAAGCGTTTTCCTTTGAATGTGTTCTGCTTCTTCTCTCTAGCAGCTTTCAGTATATTATTTTTGTGTTGGATTTCTGGGATCTTGATTGACTATTACATGTGTCAGTGTGTTTTAACTTGGGTTGAAGTTATTTGATGTTCTGTATGCTTCAGTTACCTGAATGTTGATTTGTTTCCTCATATTTGCAAACTGTTCTGTGATTACTTCTGCCCATATTCTTTGTATATCATTTGTATTGACTCCTTCATTCTCCCTGATGCCAATTAATCTCACATTGTTCATCTTTGCATCATTTTGCATGTAATGGATTGTTTTTTCCTGCATTCTTATTCTTTTTAAGAGATCCTTTCTCACCTTTTCACTAGCTGCACCAGCATCCTCAAGATCTGAAACTCTGTCTTTGCTCTCACTCAAACGGTTTTGTAGACTCGTGATTGATATTTTTAGTTCTTCTATATCTCTTTGACTCTGCTTCATGCTTTGCATTTCTTTTCTGTATTGCTCATTCCAGGATTCCGTCATATTTCTGATCTCCTCTATTTTTTTCCCCATTTCTTCTTTAGGAGTTGGTATTAATTCTTTTTCTGCATTGTTCCTTCCAAATTGGGTTTCCTCCATATATTTCTGGACTTGTTTCTGTATTTCAGATGGTATGATTTCTAGAAATTCTTTTCTGATTTCGGAAATTATTTCCGCTTTGATTTCCTCATGACATTTCTGCCGTTGTTTCTTTGCTTCCGACCCTGTTAATTCATATGTTTCACCTGGAATAATGTTCTGTTCACTTGTTCTGGGTGAGCATTGGGTTTCCCCCAGGTGTTTCTGCATTTGATTCTTTATTTTAGATGCTATGTATTCACATATTTCTTTTTTTACTTCAGGAATTAATTCTTGTCTGAGTTCCTCTATACCTTTCTGCTGTTGTTCCTTTGCTTCCATCTCTGTTAATTCATTCTTTTCAGCTGAGCTAGGGTCCTCTGCACTTATTGGTGGACTTGAGAACTGAGATTGCATTTTTCTCATTGTCTTTGTCATTTTGTAAGGTACTGCCCTTGATCTTTGGTGTAGAGTTTTGATGCGCCATAGCCTTAGCGTGCAGTGAGATTCAGGTGCCTGTGTATTAAGTTTGAAATTATCCAGTTATGCCTGTCCTGGATCTAGCTGTTGTGTTTAGTTCCTTTTTGGTGCAGCTCCTGTGATTCCCCTCTGTTGGGTCCCTGGTTAGGGGAGCACTGGGGGGCACAGAAGCTCTCTGTCACACTCACCAGGCCGGGTAGGGGTGAATCGAATGCTTGGAGAGTCACCAATGGTTCTCGCTCCTGTGGTGGGCTTGGGGGCAGTGGCTATAGGGAGTTGCCAGGTAGGTCTGTCTGGGGTGTCTCAGGCCGCTCTCTGGCTGGGATGTCTTGGAGCCTGAGGCTCTGGATGGTGCAGAGCACACAGGGAGAAGCCAAAGGCTCTCCCTCAGACTCACCACACACTCACTGAACTTTGATGCCCAGGGAGTCAGGGAAATTCCCACTTGCTCAGTAGGCTTTAGGGTAGGGGATCCGTGGAGTTGCTGGTGAGTGGGCCCTGAGGTTTCAGGCTGGTCACTTGCTTGGAGGGCTTGGGGGCAGGGATCCGGTTAGTGTGCGCGGGAAGAAGCCAAAGGCTTTCCCTCAGACTCACTACATACTCACTCATCTAGGAAGCCTGATGAGTTGTGCAAATTCCCACTCACTGGGAGGGCTTGGGGGTGGGATCCAGGACCCCGCCAGAGTGGGCCCAGCTGTTTCAGGCTGGTTGTTTTGGCTGGGTGGGTGTAGAGCAGGATCGAGGGAAATGGCAGAGTCATCCTCACTGTCTCAGGCCGGTCCGGTTGTGAACATTTTGCTCCCTCTCTAGAACATCATTTAGTAGTCTGTGTAGGCTTGGCTTTGTCATCATGAAATTCTTTAGTTGTTTTTTGTCATGGAAGCATTTTACTTCTCCGTTATACCTGAGAGTATTGCAGGGTATATCAGTCTGGGTTCAAATTTGTTTTCTTGCAAGACTTTTACTTTGCTCCATGCTCTTCTTGATTTGATGATTTGTGAAGAGAAATCTGTCATTTTTCAGATGGATTTTCCTATAAACGTGATCAGTTTCTTTTCTCTTATGATGACATTTTCTTTATACTTTCCTTCAGTAGTGATGTTTCCCTCTCTCTTTCCTTGTTCAGTTTTCCTCTAATAGAACCTAAATGTCTATCACTTAACCTTGCATCGACATCATGTATAATTTATGCTAAATATATTATCCCTATCCTAACTTTCCTTTTGAGTTTTGTCCATATTTTCATTTGCTATTCTTTCTGTCTTTAATATCTTTTGGAAGTCTCCATCTTTAACCTGTGTGTTGTAGAATTTACCATTTCTTGAAATGTGTTTTTCTTCATAGATTTATTTTCTCAATTGATCTTCATTATACTCAAATTGAGGAGAAACAATAGACTTAAAGAGTCAGAAGTCTAACATCAAAGCCTGAATGGAGACCAGATTAGTTTTATAATTTTGTGGAATTCCTTCATTCATATCTCTCTTCTGATAATACTACTAAACAACGTTTAAACATAAATGAAGATCATAAGTGAAATCATCTTGTAAAATAGCAAACATATAGTTTCCTTTCATTTCTACATTGCCTTCTTCTATTGAAGGAAATAATACTGTAACTAGAACAAAAGGTGAATTTTTTTTGTATTTTTTATACAAAAAATTATTATTATTTTGATACAGGGTCTTGCAGCATCATAATGATCCTCCTCTCAGCTAATCTTAGTGCTGGGATTACAGGTGTGCACCAGCACCGCATGCAGTACCAGGTATTCAACTTAGGTCCTTCTGCTTGCCTGGCAGGCACTTGGACCACTGAGCTATCTCCCTAGACCCAAAAGGTGGCTTTATAACTGTCTTAAGTCAGGAGTAATAATGTTAACCAGAATCAGACCTTTGTAAAGTATATAGAGAAAAAATAACAAACCATTGAGGAAGCATGGCTTTCAATTTCTGGCAGAGTCACTGAAGTTAACTGTAGAAGGACTACTTCAGATTGACTGGCTGAATTCAAAAATCTTATTCACAGAGGGAAATCATCTTGGATTGATTAGTGACTTCAACTCTCATGGGATGGTTGCTCACTACTGTTCCCTCTGGAAAAAAAAATCCCTCCTTTCCTAGACTTATTGGATCTTTGGGTTTTTTGTTTGTTTGCTTGTTTCTTTCTTTCTTTTTTTTTTCCTCATTATTTTCCTCTCTACCTTGCCTCTCTCTACCTTTTTTCCTCATTATTTTCCTCTCTACCTTGCCTCAGGAACTTTCAGTTGGGTCTTGCTCATTCAACTTTCAATACCTTTCAAAGCTGACCCTCGATAGCTATATGTGTAATTGTTGCCCTAATTCGTGCCCCCTCTCATTTCACACCTACTTAGGTAATGATTTCTGGATTACTAGCTTAGTCCTCAGTTGTAACCTGAACTCCATACTCACACTAGAGTTTGTCACCTAAAATACAGGTATGATACAGTCATCCTGCTAATTAAAGTCTTGATGAGTTACAGTTGCAGAATTGATCCTTGATAACAGCATTACCCAGGAATTGAAAAGAAGATGTCTAGATCCCTTGGAGCTGAATTCATGGACCTGAGTTGTAATGAGTACCTCCAGGATATTGCTGTGTACATGGACGTTTGAGAACTACAATTCACCTACAGGCTACAGTTCAAATTCATTAGCACAAGCATCCCTAAGAACTGGCTTCCCAATTTCACTCCATGACATTCTCCACTAAGTACTGTATTGTGGTCCTATGGGCTACTTATTAGAACCTAATCAGACACAGAAAATTCTCTGTACACCTTTAAGCCTGATGTAATTGTTAACCTTAGAGACTCCTGCTGGTTGTTGATAGTTCACATTTTCCAGAAGCCTACCAATTTCTAAGGTAATCGTGATCTCATATATGATTGTCTGTCTTCCATTAAAATACATAGAATTAACTGCTTCCTTTTTTCTCTAGCATTCTGAGCTTCTTGAGGGTAAGTGGCAGGTCATTTCCAAATGTGTATGGCATTTACTGTCACAATGCCAGTCATATTTTTTAAAATTTTATTTTAAAGAGTATAAGCAAAATTAAAAGCAAAAAAAGAAAAAGAAACTGAGCAACATGTGACAATACATATGGTATAGAATTTCAAAACAAAAATAAAAAATTAACAATGGTTGTTATTTTACATATTTTTATCATCAAATCTGTTGCTCAGATTGCCAAATATAGGTATGCAAGATTGGTCAAATAATTAAACATTAGCTTCCTTTCCACAAACCTTAATTTTTCCTTGTCTTTTTTGCTTTTTATTTTTAATTTATTTTAAAGAGAGTATAATAATAATTGATAAAATATTAGAATCAGTACACATTTAGAAGAACAAGGTAAGAAGTATTCAACTATCATTTCTGTATTGTACATTGCTTCTTCTATGTAGTTGCTCAGATTACAGATGTTAGCTTATAGAGTTAGTCAAAGTGAAAATTTTAAATGTTAACTTTTACTTCCAAAAGACTGGTGGAGAGCCAGAGAGATAGGTCAGGGGACTAATGCACCTGCCTAGGCAGAGCGCAGTGGTCATGGTTCCATCCCCCATGTGCAGTGCCAGCCCCATCCCCAGGGTGCTCTGAGACAGCCATTGAGACTGGGCATGGTGCATGTGCTGTAATCTGAGTTTATGAGGCTGAAAACAGGAGAATCACTGTGAGTCTGATCTATGTAGTGAGAGCCTGTAGACCTTGTACTAAATAAATAAATAAATAACCCAAAAGACTGATGGAAATTAGTCCAATCGTTTCAGCTATCCTACATGTATACTTGAATATTTTCCCCTTCTTTTTTTCCCTATCTTTTCTCCTTTCCTTTGTCATCATTCATATTTTTTTTTTCTGAACTAATATTTTATGGATCCCTAGAAAGACAGTAGACTGTTTGGGGGTAGGAGCTATTGTTGTATGTTACTTATTTGAAGATAAAAGGGCAGACCATTGAGGACAAGTAAATCTCAGCCCTAGTTTTTGCTGGAAATAAAAATTAATTTAGACTGCGCGTAGGATCTTGCTCAGCGCCGGTCTCTCCAGGTCTTGGCGCCCTGGGGGAGGTAGTAGAGATGCTGGTGCGGTTTGGACAGCACTGTGGACAGGCGAGAGAAAGCAAGGGTGCGTCACAGTGGCCCGTTCGGCGCAGGGGTTGTTTCTGGCACCCAGGTGAGTAATGAGAGGAGAGGGTGCCGAGTGGAGGCTTTGGTTACTTGAAATGGCGCTCCACCAACTCGAAAACTTCCCCAGTCAGTACCGTTGGACTCTGGATATTAGACAGATTGGCCTTCTGTGAATGGGTGGAAGAGGGAAAGGTGACCTGTGGGTGGGCAGAAGGAAGTTTACAGAATAAGAGTGGAGGAATCAGCGGATGTTTGAGACCCGTACCTTACTGGCTGGTCAGATGCTCAGTGAATTGGAATATGTTTAGGAAGTATCAGACACTTTCGTAGCTCTGCAGCAAATTTGCTGAATGTCTTGGAAGGGAATGTCTCAGTTCCCTCCAGTCTTTCTTTTTCTTTTTTTTTTTTTTTTGGAGGGGGTGGGGAACAGGATCTTGCTTTGTGTTTCAGACTGGCCTTGAACTCATTATGTAGCACAGGTTGTCCTGAAACTCAGAGCAATCCTTCTGCCTAGCCTCTCTAGGGCTGGGATTATAGCTGTGTGCCACTCTACCCAGCCGCTCAGTTCCCTCCATTCTAAAGTGAAGACAAGGAAAGTCCCTAAGTCAGCTGCACTGATAATAAAATAGTAATAATAATGATAATAACAATACTGCTCTCTAACAGTATTGCAATTTAGAGGATCTGTTATAAGATTTTGGTTTTGTAATAAAAGAAGATAAGTGGGACTGCTAGAGAACCTTCTTTTAATTCCAACCATAATAGTTTCTTAAGTCTTTTGATTCCCAAGTGTATTGTTGTCATCGTAACACTTAGAACCTTGGGAATGT
The DNA here is from genome assembly GCA_004027165.1 of Ctenomys sociabilis. Classification (NCBI taxonomy): domain Eukaryota; kingdom Metazoa; phylum Chordata; class Mammalia; order Rodentia; family Ctenomyidae; genus Ctenomys; species Ctenomys sociabilis. The sequence continues at coordinate 37,472 of PVKA01021667.1, forward strand.
GAACAGTATTCATGGCATTGCTGGGCTTCTGTTAACAGTGATACAGGGAAGTAAAACTCCCAACCTGACCTGCATGAGTTTGTGTTCTCTAAAACCGAAGAATGAATTTTAGGAACAAACAGAGGTTGAGGGTAAAACTTTATTGGAAAGAAAAGCTTCTGTCAGAGAAGGACAGAAGGGGGACCCAAGCGGGTTGCCCAGGAAGCTATCTCTTTTAAGGACTTTTATAGTGTAAAACCCTGTGGGACTAAGGTGGAGAGAATGGGAACTCACTTAGGATGTGGGGTGGGACAAAACTATGGTCAACCAATGGGATTACAAGCATCATTGCTCAGGTAAAGTTGATTAGGCCCAGGACCAAATGGGGAAGCGAGTCACGTAGAGTCACGTAGTAAGCATAGTAAGCGGGCATGAATAGGGACAGGGGAAGATGAATAGGGACAGGGCCTCTTCCCCTTGGGCATGAATACGGGACAGGGTTTCTTTCCCTGGGGGTTGGGCTAGTGACTCACTTGGGTCTTTTTAGGTGATTGTTACCCATTTAGAATATCAATCCCATAGAGCTGGGTCAATTTTTAGTTTTCGGCATGTAGAAAGCCATGTTTTCCAGCACCATTTGTTAAAGAGGCTATCTTTCTCCCAGTAGGCTTGTGTAGCCCCTTTGTCGAAGATAAGATGGCTGAGTATTTTCGTAGATGCGTCTGCATATTCTAATCTATTCCACTGATCCTCAGGTCTATTTTGATGCCAATACCATGTTGATTTTATCACAGTGGCTTTGTAGTATAATTTCAAATCAGGAATTGTGATGCCTCCTGCTTTTTCTTGATTGGCCAAGATTGCC
>PVKA01021668.1:0-11951 GCA_004027165.1 Ctenomys sociabilis
AACACACAATATTATTAATAGAAAACCTGGAAAATGTAGCTAATGTTCAGTAACTTTATTTCTAAGGAAAAGCAATTTTGTGAATGATAAAGAAAACAGTTTCTGGAGTTTGGCATGAGGAAAGAATTAAATGTATGGATTTCAAATACAAATACTAACCTTAATTACTTAGAGTATGAGAAGATTAATAACACAAAGATTCACAAAGTTTATACAGAAAGCTTCAAATACTGAGGTTAATTGTTTGCATGTATGTTAGAAAACTGAAAAAATGCTTTTAGTATATTGTGGAATACTCCAAGCTGCAAGATAACCCGTGTCTATGTTATTATGCAACATTTTTCTTGAAGCAGAGAACATAATCAATTAGTCAATTATTCAAAAATGTTTTCACTAAATTTCCTATGGGTACCAAATAGACATTGGAGGAAAATGTATTCACATACATTATAAAAAATCTAAAATAGTTGCTTGGTGAATTGCTGTCTTCACTTAAAGGATAATTTAGCATTGTTCCAGTCTTTTTAAGGAGATTCAAGTCAAAGCTACTTGAAATGAAAACATATTTGTTTTATATTTAGTGACAAGAGGATTTGTATTTTATCCGTCCATATGGTAGTTAGCAATTCTCTTTTGTGAAAGCTCATTGCTAAGTCTGCCATTTGACATTTAATCACAAAATTAGTTTGTTCAATTAAAAATGTACCATTTTTGGTGAGAATATGTTTGTCACATGGGAAAAATCTAAATGGATAAAACAATAAATTGCATCATAAAACAATAAACATAATGATATATTTAAAGAAAACTGAAAATTTTGAGAATATTACACCTCATGGACAAATTATGTATTTTAGCTTAATTTGTTCAATCATTCAATATATCAACAAGGAAAACATACAGCATGCTGATCTGAAAAACAAACACAATTTCTGACCTCATAGTATTTGAGACACAATATGTCCCTAAATGCAACATCACATTCTTATATTATGTATTTAAAAAAATCTGATGGTATTAACTTCAAAAGTAAGAGAATCTAGAAAAAAAAGACATCATTTGCTGAAAGAGAAGGAAATTGAAAGAAAAGGAGTCCCTTCAAGAAACATGGCTGAGTAAAACAAATCCTGAAAGGATAGCTCCAATATAGCAAGATTCAAGTGCAAAAAAATAAAAACATTTATGACAGAGAGCAATATGGATAAAGGTCCTGTGAGGATAAGGCTTGGCACATTTAAAATCCTCATGTTGGCACATATGAGCCTCGAGTATTTTTTTCAATATGCACAAAGGGGGAGATTAGAGACAGAATGCTCAATAATATGTGCAACAATACACTATGATGCAGTGCAATTCTTGCTGAGGAGCTGCAAGAAACAAGTATGAAAGATTTTGAACCAAAGTGTAGAAATGATTGTCAATAAAAATGTGTTGCTTAATGAATTTAAACTTTTAATATTTTATACTATTCAGGTTTACTTTATCAAAGACATATTGAATTACAAATTACTATGCTTTGCTATTTATGAACCCCCAGATGGAAGAACTGGCACTAGTATTCAGATGGCAGATTTTACAGAGAAATAATCCTACCTCATATTTTTAAATTAAACTCAGACACTAGAAAAATTTTGTATATTAATGTTTTCAAAAATGCTCAACTTGAGATAGAGTTCATTAAAGGGTGTGTTAAGGTAGTTAAACATGGATAGATACAATGGCAAATATTTTGTCCTTTTTTCTTTTCCCACATCTCAGTTGTCCTTTCCTTTTGGAGCAATTTATTTCCATTTCACAATATCTATTGTACCATTTGTAGTTTATTTTTTCTCTCAGTTTCTTACACTAGGGCAACAATATGATGTTTACACATACAGGTGTGATTTATTTCACTCATGAATATGGTTTTAAGTAGCATACAGTTACCTATAAAAGCATCGGCTCTATTTATCTTTACAGCTGAATAAAACTCCATCGTATAAAGCTTCCACATCTTTTTTATGCATTCTTCAGCTGATAGGCACTTGGCTTGTTTCCAAGATTTAGCTGTTACAAATTGTGCTGCTATAACCATGGGTGTACATATATTGCTTTGGTATAATGTTTTTGACTTTTCTGAAAAAAATACTCAAAAGGAGTAGAGCTGGATCCAATAGCACCTCTAATTCTAGTTTTATGAGGATGCTCCACACTGATTTCAACAGTAGTTTTACACTCTACACTCCCACTAATAGAGAAGAGTTCTTTTTCCTTAAAGACCAGGCAGCATTTTCTATTAGTTGATTTTTTTAATCATAGTGCTTCTTTCTGAGGTGAGATGGAATCTCAGTGTTGCTTTGATTTGAATTTCTTATGTGACCAATCATGATGTACATGTTTTCATATATTTATTTTACAGTTGTATTTCAGAGTAGTGGATACTCAACTCAGAAACCAGTTTTGGGGTTAAGTCTTTGAATCTTGGGGATCTAATTTCTTTTTTAATTCTTTACATATTCTAGATATAAGTCCTTTATCTGATGGACAGTTGGCTAAAGTATTTCCAAACCTGTGAGTTTTATTTTCACTCTGTAGTAATTTCTTTTGATGTGCAAATTCTTTTGATAAGATCCCAGTTGTTGCTTTTGAAAACATATTCCCTTTGCAGTTTGCTTTTTGTTCATGAACTCTCTGCCTATCTTATGTCTCCAAGATTTTTACTTACTTTCTCTTCCACTAACTTAAGTATGTCTATTATAATATCTACACCCTTGATCCATCTGGACTTCATTTAATGCACTTTGATAGATATGGGCTTAGTTTTATTATGCATCATGTCAAAAGCCATTTTTTGAGAAGTAATTATTAAAGAGAACCTTTCCTCCTGTGAATTTGTTTCGTCCCTTTGTGAAAGATGAGGTGGTTGAGTATTTTGTAATTGTGTTTGCATCTTCTAATCTGTTCTATTAAACGTCAGGTCCATTTTGTTCCAAACCACGTTGATTTTATCACAGTCAGGGGTTGTGATGTCTCCTGCCCTGCCTTTATTGCTCAGGATTGCCTTTGCTATTCTATATTTTTTCTGGTTGAAGATGAATTCTAGGAATGTTTCCTCTACACCTGTAAGGTATGATAATGTTATTTTTAATTGAATTGAATTTCTGTATAGCAATTTTTGTTTGTTTTTGATTTTTTAAATTAGTTTTATTGAGAAAGAACTAGCAAAGAGACAGTTTTAAAACAATTAGTAGTACAGTTACAATAATTAATAAATTGCATATTTGGGAGTATGTTCACTTTCAAATGGTTGTTCCTATCCAAGAACAAGGACTATTTTTCCATTCTCTGAATTTCTCTTCAAACTTCTTTTCAGAGTATTAAAATTTTTATTGTACACATCTTTTACTTTTTTGATAGACTGATTCCTAAGTGTCTGTCTTTGCATGCTATTTTGACGTCTGTGATTTCCCTAATTTTCCTCAATGAGTTTCTTGTTAGTATACAGGAATGTTATTAATTTCTGAGTGTTGACTTCGTATCAAGCTATTTTAACATTATACTGAATTTGGTTATTACATCTAAAAGTCTTTTGGTGGAGCTTTTGCTGGCTCCTATGTAGAATATCATATCCTCCATGAATAATGATAACTTTACTTCTTGATTTCCTATTCGTATATCTTTTGTTTTTCTCTTTTGTGCAAGATACTGAGGTTGGGCTAATTTTATGCTGTAAGGGAAAATATGTCAGAGAGAAACTGGACCTTTTTAACAATTACTAAGGTTTTTATGTTGTAAATGGGGATACTCAAATTCTGGTCTAACTAGGGAAATCATTGTTTATGGGCTATTGTTAGCAGACTAAACGCTTAGATTATAAAATTTTGTTTAAATACTAGAATTAAAGAGTAAAATTTTCTTTTAATGCTGTGTTAAGATTACATTTGAATTCTGTGCAGGAAGGTTGAGCATTGTTTTTAATTCATGGACATGTGTACTTCCTCTCACACTTGTCAAATTTAATGATACTTAATTCTTACTAGGTCTTTTACATTTGAATTATTTGTAAATTCTACATATCAAATCTTTCAGAAAATTACCTGGAAACATTTTTGCATTTCCTAGGTTACATTTTTATTTTATTTTATCCTTTTAGGGGTTCTTTTAGGAAATTATTTCCTTTTTCATGTATTTAGGAATTTTACCTATTTCACCTACTAGCATATTAAATATTTCTGATTTAATTTGTATGCTTAGAGCCATTGCATTTTCACTGGGTGAGTGTTAGAAATGTGGGTCTAGACAAAGTATGTCTGTCTTCAGAAATATAAATAAGAACTAATGCAAATGAGTCTACTGGGAATTAAAAAGAAAACACTTTCTATATTGTTGGTGCAAATACACACTGAATGATCATCGTGGAAACCATGTGGAAGAATCATCAAAACATAAAATTATAAAGTTTGACAGCCATCATACAACAGTGATACATTATACCAGTGTTGATAGTTTAGTTTCAGTAGGACTAAAACTCATACTAGCGAAAGTTTCTATGTGTCCTAGATAGCTTAATCTACAGAATGTGATATTTATTGAAAATAAAGTACTAATCTGCCATAAAAATGCTAAATCTGAGTTACTTGTGGTAAAGCAAATGCACTTTGAAGCCATAATGTCAAATGAAATAAATCAGAGACATTAACATAAATGTAACATAATTTCTCATATATGAGAAATCCAAGGAATAAATTAGTAAGTAAATAAATCACAATGGGGAGATACATCTTTTACGTTTTTTCCAATCTTCCTTGATTTATGACTATTCTTTATTTATTTATTTATTTATTTTTATTTATTTATTTATTAATTTTATTGAAGTACAAATATCAATGAGACAGTTTTAAGACACCTTAACAGGATGGATTTGATAAATTAATACACTGCAAACTGTTTTCATGTTTTGGTATCGTACAAGGTGTATACAGATATTATACTTACAGACATTATTATAGAAGATGTCTCTTATCAGTAAATTAAGAGAATATAGATGTTTACCTATCTTATTTTTATACTTGAATTATATCAAAGATTCAATAATTAATACTTTCTACCTTGTTGTTTTCCTAGTGGTTGTCCATAGTACTAGAAGCCAAAATAATATCCTGTCCAACCACCATAGAAGACATAGAAGAAATGGACAGATTCCTCGAAAGGTACAAATTACCAAAACTGAACCAAGAAGATATAACAACTCTCAATAAGCCAATAAAAGCCAAAGAAATATGAAACATAATAAAAAGCCTAGAGATACATCTTTTATGAAAGGGCTCCAGAGACAGAGACAGAAGGAGACGAGAGGGTGGGTAAACTAGAAATAAAATAATTAGGGGAAAATAATTATAATGAATTAAGTACAGATACCTACCTTAAGAGTAATGCAAACATTATTTGCTTTATAAACATATTAAATACACATCTGAGTCCAGCCCAGCGGCATGAGTGAGACCTTCTTTTGTGATCTCAGGACCCCTCCATCGCTCTGGAGGACCCCAAGCCCTGGCTGGTGAATGTGTGGGAGAGTTTCTGGGCTCCCCTGTGACCACTGAACCTCTGTGGATTCAGCCAAGTCAAGCCACCTGATTGAGACCATCTACCCCACTCTCAGGACCGCTTCACACTACAGACCTAGCCCAAGGCCAGCCCTGCAAATGTGTGGGAAAGTTTCTGAACTCCCCTGTGCCCATATGTTCCACCAGAGTGAAACATTGCTGGTGAAGTCCCTGCAGAGAGAGTAGGGGTCAGAACCAGCCAGTTAATTCAGGAGCAGAACATCTTGCAGAAGGGCACAACAGGTCCACTCCCAAGGTCTGTAGCAGGAAGGAGCTGAGCACAGTAGCCAGATTGAAACCAGGTACAACTGGATGAATTCAAACATTGTAGATGTGTACCTGAACATCAGTAGGTGCTAAGGTTATAACTACACGAAAGCTCTACACCAAAGCTCTACAGCAAAGGTCATAGGACAGTGCTATACAAAGTGACAAAGAGAAGGAGCAAAATGCAATCTCAGACCTCAAGCCCAACCAGAAAAAGTGCAGAGGACACTAGAACAGAAGAAATTAGGAATCATACAGCTGAAATGCCTGAATCAATAGTGTCTGTTGTAAAGAAAAAAACACCAGAAAGGTATAGAGGAACTCAGATCAGAAACAGCCTATGAATTAATCACATCTGAAATAAAGAATCAAATGCCAAAACAGATGGAGGAAACTCTATCAGAAATGATCTTTGTAGTAAAAGAATTAATAATGGCTTCTAAAGAATACACTGATGAAAAAAAGAAAAGGAAATTAGAAATACAATGGGTTCCTTCAATGAGCAATACAGGAAAGAAATAGATTGCATGAAGCAGAGTCAAAGAGGTATAGAAGAACGTAAAATCTCAATGACAAGATTGCAAAACCCTTTAAGTGACAGTGAAGATAGTTTCAGAACTTGAAGCACCATTGCAGCTAGTGAAAAGGTCAGAAAAGATCAATTAAAAACCACTAGGATGAAGTGGATGCCACTTGAACATATACTCATGAGTGAAATAAACCAGACACACATGTGCAAATATTATATAGTCTCCCTAGTATAAGAAATCAAAAGAAGAAATACAAATAGAAATGTATAACAACTGAAAAGAATTTAGTCATATAGGGTAATCTGACCTGCATATGTTGCAGTGTACTAATCAGCTTCTCCTTTGGATGGTTAACAACATAAGTTCACAGATCAAAAATTGGAAAAATGGACGGGCTGCAAGGTCAGCCAGTATTTTGGTACTAGCCTTTCAAGGTCAGTGAAGACTCAGGACATAGTAGAACCTGTACTGTAACATCATGGGACTCAGTTGTGCCCCAAATTTTCTGATCAAGGAGATTATGAAACCACAGAGGAATTTGATTGATGATGTATAGTGTGCCTAAGGAGAGTCACATGGAGAGAAAACTTTCTCTCAGTCTTTCACAGAGAAAACTGGTCAAGCAATGGGCATGACTTATCCACATGGCTGACACTGACAAAGGATCTACAGAGTGAGATGCGGAGTTACAGGATAAACCCTGAAGGGACTTGACTGACCTCATGAGGTACAAAAGTTACATTTTTTGTTATATAGGTCTTCCTTTATCTCGGTCTTAACTATCCATCAGAAAAGTATAAAAATGAGGTATGAAAAATAAGGCCATAGATGTGTTCCCTTTTCCCCATATCCTCTCCAACATTTGTTGTTGGTTGATTTCTTTATGATAGCCATTCTTTCTGGAGTGAGATGGTATCTTAGTGTTGTTCTTATTTGCATTTCATGGATGACTAGCGATGTGGAGCAATTTTTCATGTATTTATCCACTTCTTTAATTTCATCCTCTGAGAAGTGTGTTTTCATCTCAGATGTCCATTTCAGAATTGGGTTTTTTAATTTGAGGGCCCTGTTATATGTTAGTTCTTTATATATTCTAGACAGTAGACCTTTTTCTGATTGCTTATTAGTTAGGATTTTTTCAAAATTTGTGGGTTGTCTTTTCACTCTGTTGACAATTTCTTTTGACACACACGGCTATCATAAGGGAATCAACCAACAACAATGTTGGAGAGGTTGTGGGGAAAACAGAATACTTCTCATGGGAACGTACACTGGTACACCCATTATGGAGGTCAGTGCGGAGGCTCCTCAAAAGAGTAGGACTAAAAATCCCATTCAAGCCAGCTATCCCCCTACTGGGAATTTTCCCAAAGGAACTGAAAACATTGTATCATAGTGATATATGTGTATCTGTGTTTATAGTAGCACAATGTGTGATGGCAAAATCTTGGAAACAACCAAGTTGTCCATCACATAAGGAATGCTTGATAAAGATGTGGCATTTCTATACAATGGAGTATTACTCAGCTGTTAAGAATGATAAGTTTGAAGCATTAATACTGAAGTGGATACCACTTGAACATATACTCATAAGTGAAATAAACCAGACAACGTGTGAATATCGTATAGTCTCCCTAGTATAAGAAGCGAAAAGCAGAAATACAAATGGAAACGTACAACAACTAAAATCAATTGAGTCCAATAAGGCAAAGGGAATGGCATATGCTACAGGATACTAATCAGCTTTTCTTCTGGATGGTTAATAACCTAAATTCACAGATCAAAGTTGGAGAAATAGAAGAGCCACAAGGCCAGCCAACAATTTTGACCCTAGCCTTTCAAGGTCATTGAAGACTCAGGACATAGGAGAACCTGAACTACAACATCATGAAATTCAGTTGTGCCCCAAATTTTCTGAACAAGGAGATTATGGAGCCACAGAGGAAAGAGATTGAAGTTCTATAGTGTGCCTGAGGAGAATCACATCGAGAGAAAACTTTATCTAAGCTCTCACGGAGAGCAATCTGGTCAAGCATTGGCCATGACTCATCCACATGGATGACACAGACAAAGGATCTACAGAATAAGGTACAATACTACAAGAGAAACCCTGAGGGGAATTCACTGACCTCAAAAGAAACATAAAGTACATGTGTTGGTATATAAGTCTTGCTCTATCTAGGTCTTAACCATCCAGCAGAAAAATATAAAAATGAAGTATACATCGCGGGTCCATAATATTATGTTGAACTGTAAATGGCTATGGTCGACAACTTCTTCAGATAACTAACTATTGTTGTGGAATGCTGGACTGTGTTGGATTGTGTTGTCGAGTTCAAGCACCTAAGTTAGTTGGATGACAATGGAGTGCCCACCTTTGACAGGTGTAGACAAAGGAAGAAGTATAAAAAGGAAGAATCATGTTGTGTGTGTATAGACAGTACAGTTGGGATAGATAACTCTGTGCTTCTACATAATTCTATGAGAGACAAGATTTGCACTAATGGTGGTTGGACAGGATTTTATGTCGGCTTCTAGTAGTATGGAAAACCACTGGGAAAATAACAAGGTAGAAAGTATTAATTATTGAATCTTTGATGTAATTCAGGTATGAAAAATAAGATACACAAGAGCTATAGTCTCTTAATTTACTGATAAGAGACATACGGTATAATAATGTCTGTAAGTATAATATCATGTATACAACTTTTATGATACCAAAACATTATGAAAACAGTTTGCAGTATATTAATTTATCAAATCCATCTTGTCAAGGTATCTTAAAACTATCTCATTGATATTTGTATTTCAATGAAACAAAAATAAAAAATTAAAAAAAATAGGGCCATAATAATAAGTGGAGCTGTAAATGGCTCTAGTCAACAACTTCTTTGAATAACCCACTGTTTTTGTGGACTGCTAGACTATGTTTGATTGTTTTGCTGAAATCCAGCACCTATACTAATTGAATGACAATGGAATACCCTTCTTTAACAGGACTAAAAAAAACGGGGGATATGAAGGAAGAACCACTCTGTTTTTGTATAAACAGTACAGTTAGAATAAATATGCAGTATATCTGCATAATTCTATGAGGAGCAAGATTTTTCCTAATAGTGTTTGGATGGGATATTCTGTGAGTTTCTTATACTGTGGACAACCACTAGAAAGATAACAATGTAGAAAGTATTAATTATTAAAACTGTACTATAATTCAGGTTTAAAAGAAAAGTATACAGCTATATTCTCTTAATTCATTGATTATAGGAATCTGCTCTAATAGTGTTTGTAAGTAGAATATCACATATGCACCTTGTATGACAAAAAACCACTACAAAAACAATATGCAATTTATTAATTATTGAATCTGTCCTGCTAATTTGATTTGAAACTGTCTCACTGCTGTTTGTTCTTCAATAAAATTAAAAAAAAAAAAGCCAAGTAGGATGCAGAAAAAATAATTCATCACCTGCAAGGCAATTCAAAAATGAACAATGTAAGACTAATAGGCATCAATGAGAAAGAGGTCAATATAAATGGTATAAAAGTATATGAGCAGAAGTGTTAACAGAAAATTTCCCAAATATTTGGAAACAATCTGACATTCAGGTTACTGAAGCATATAGAACTCCAGATAACTTCAGCCCAGTTAAAAACTCACTGAGACATATATCAGTCAAGATAACAGAAAGCCAGCACAAGAATAATATACTGAAAGCCTCTGGAGCAAAGAAATCGATCACAATCAAAGGAAAACTCATCAGAATTATGGCAGACTTCTCCTCACAAACCATGAAGGCAAGAAGAGCATGGAGAAGAGTACTACAAGTCCTCTATGAACAAAAAGCCCAGAGCACTATACCATTCAAAACTCTCTTTCAAGTTTGTTAGAGAAGGAAAACATTCACATAACAAAGAACAACTGAAGAATTTCATGAGGACATAGCCAAACCTACACAAATTAATAAATGATGTTCTAGAGAGGGACCAAAATGATCAGAACTCCACCAGTGAGAACAGAAGGAACAAACTAAATAGGGCAAACAAACACAGGAGCAAGAAAGAGTAAACAACAGCAGGTAAGCAATATATCAATTGTAAATCAGTACATCTCAATTATAACTATCAATGTAAATAAACTTAATTCACCAATTAAAAGAAATAGACTGGCGTAGTGGATTAGGAAACAAATTCAACGAATTCTTAGTGTATATAAGAAACACACTAAACTCATAAAGAAATTCATAGGCTGATAGTCAAAGGATGGAAAACAATACTACATTCCCCAACACCTCAGAAAAAAGCAGGGTAGCAAACCTGTTCTCAGACAGTATCACCTTCTAACCAAGAATGATCAAGTGAAATAAAGAAGGCCATTGTATACTGGTTAGGGGAAATATTCAAGAGGAAGAGATAACACTCATAAATGTGCATGCACCAAACACAGGAGCACCCGACTGTATACAACAAATTTAATGGACATGAAAAATCTAATATCCAGTATTGCCATCTTAACAGGAGACCTGAGCATCCCTTATCCCTAAAAGATAGGCCAACTAGTCAAAAAATTAGTAACGAAGTAGCAGAACTGAGCCAGATCTTGGAACAAAGAGAAGTTTCAAACAACCACAGCTGAATATACACTTCTTCTGTGGCACATGGATCATTTTCTAAAATACACCATATACTAGTCCATAAGTAATGCTTACATATATACAAGAAAAAAGAAATTATCCCATGCATGTTGTCTGACCACAGTACAAAGGAACTGGAAATGAATGACCAAAGAAACAAGAAAAACCCTTAAATACATAGAAACTGAATAACATCCTACTCAGCCATCAATGGGTCACAGATGAAAGTAAACAAGAAATTCAACAATATATGCAATTCAACGAAAATTCAAGCCCATATTATCAGAATTTATGGGATGTGATGAAAGCAGTTCTCAGAGAAAAAATTATAGCTGTGAATTGACAAATAGGAAAACAGAACAAGAACAAATAAACACCCTAATGCTATGCCTCCAACATTTAGAAAAAGAAGAGCAAGCCAAACTCCAAGCCCAAAGATGGGAAAATATCATAAAGATTAGAGCAGAAATTAATTCCATCAAGACAAAAAAAAAAAAAAAAAAACTGTTCTAAGACTCCAAGAATCAAAAGGCTGGTTCTTTGAAAGATTACATAAAATTGATAAGCTCCTAGTTAACTCATGAAAAAGAAGAAAGAAAAAATTCAAATACAAGCAATAATGAATGAAAAGGGTGTAATTGCCACAGACCCAGTGGAAATATTGAAGATTATCGATAGGTACTCCGAGAATCTTTACTCTCACAGAATAGAAGACACAGATGACATGCAGAGATTCCCAAAAAGGTATGAATGACCAAAACTGAATCAAGAAGATATAACAACTCTCAGTAACCCCTAACAGCCAATGAAATATGAGATTTAATACAAAACTAACTGACAGAGAAAAGTCCAGTTCCTGTTGGACTCACAGCTTAATTCTACAAGACAATTATGCAATATATAATGCCTATACTGCACAAACTCTAAAGACAATG
>PVKA01021668.1:12051-38412 GCA_004027165.1 Ctenomys sociabilis
AAAAAAAAAAAAAAAAAAAAAAAAAAAAAAAAAAAAAAAAAAAAAAAAAAAAAAAAAAAAAAAAAAAAAAAAAAAAAAAAAAAAAAAAAAAAAAAAAAAAAAAAAAAAAAAAAAAAAAAAAAAAAATAAAGACAATGCAGAAGGCATTACAATACTTGGCATGAAATTATCCTACAAGGCTACTATGATAAAATCAGTATGGTACTGGCAAGTAAATAGAGCTGAAGATCAATGGAATAGATTAGAAGATGCAGAAGAAGCTATGAACACAATAAGCCTCCTTATCTTTGACAAAGAGGGCAAAAATGCTTACTGGAAGAAAGATAGCCTCTTTAACAAATGGTGCTGGAAAAACTGGCTTTCTACATGCTGAAAACCAAAACTTGACCCAGGCCTACTACCATGCACTAAGATAAAGTCAAAATGGATTAAAGATCTAAACATTAAAATAGAAACACTCAATCTCCTGGAAGAGAAAGTAGGAGGAACTCTGGAAGACATAGGGGTAGACAAAGAGTTCATGAACAACAATCAAATTGCACTGTTAATATTTGAAACAATTAACAACTGGGACCACCTCTTATTGCAAAGATTTGCACACCAAAAAAAAAAAAAAATTACCAACAAAGTGAAAAGACAACCCACAAATTTGGAATAAACCTTGACTAATTAAACCTCAGACAAAAGTGTTCTCTCCAGAATTTATAAAGAACTAAAAACATTAGGGCCCAAAAATTTAAAGCCACAAGTCAGAAAAGATCATCTGAGATGAATGCACACTTCTTTCAGGATGAAATTAAAGAAGCAAATAAATATATGAAAAAATACTCCACATCACTAGCCATCTGTGAAATACAAATGAAAACAGCACTGAGAGAACATTTCACCCCAGAAAGAATGGCTATCATAAAGAAATCAATGAGCAATGAATGTTGGACTGTGTGGGGAAAAAAGTACTCTTCTCCTCTGCTGGTGGATTGTAGACTGGAGAAACCACTATGCAAATCAGTATGGAAACTCCTTAAAAAATTTGGACTGGAAATGCTATTGAAACCAGCTATCCCCTACTGGGAATTTTCTCGGAGGAAATGAAAAAATTATATCATAGTGATATATGTGTACCTATGTTTATAGTAGCACAATTGGTGATAGCCAAATCACAACCAAGATGCCCATCACCCGAACAATAGATTAAAAAGATGTGGTATTTTTATACAATGGAGTATTACTCAGCTGTAAAGACTGATAAACTCGAAGCCTTTATATTTAAGTGGATGGTCCTTGAAGATATACTCTGCATATATAGTGAAATAAACCAGATCCACATGTGTAAATATCATATAGTCTCCCTAGTATTAGATCTCAAAAAAAGCAGTAAAAATAAAAATATATAACACAATTAAAAGGAAAATGAGGGGACAACCTGCTTGGCCCCTCTTCTGTCCCTCTCCAACAGAAGATTTCTATCCAATAAAGTTTATTCCTCAAGCTCTGGAAAAAAAAAAAAAAGGAAAGTGAGAACTTTAGGATTAGACAATGAAGAGAGGGCAAGGAAAAAATCTAGGAAACAGAACAAAGGCAAAGCCATACATTTATATGTACAAGATAGATAAGGCAATGATCCTGAGAACTATCAGTGGGTTTTTAAATCCAGCAGTTCATTGGAAGGAGTCTCACTCTGACTAACTATATATGCAGATACCTGTGAACTAAATAATTTCTCTGAAGATAGCAATGTGTAATAGAGTCATGCTCAGTATGCCTGTCATTCTGGTCTTCTAAATGTGTACCACTTATTATGACACACAACTTATTGCCATACTTTTTCTCAAGTAAATGTTTTTTTCTGTTGTTTGGTTTTGGACATAAAGGGGAATAAATGAATATAAGAGACAAGAAAAAAAATGTTACAGGACTGGCCTGCTACAAAGTTATATATGGTTATATTTCTAAACTTCTGTGTAAAATATGTAATTGATTATTCCTATTTTCTAAATATATTTTTATTTTCTGTCTTCATATTTTGTAGGGATTTAAAAGTCTACATATCAATACTTGATGGAACGTATCTGTTCCATATTATGCCTAAGATGTTTTATATTCAGACAAATAGAGAGATTAAGCTCAACTGCTTGTGTCGTAGGGTAATAAAAATAAGCTTCTCTTTTGGAGGGTTATCAACCTAAGTTTGCAGACCAAAAATCAGAGAAAATAGAGCACTGCAACAACAGCCAAAATTTCATCCTAGCCTTTCAAGACTCAGGACACAGGAGAAGCTGCGCTGTACCATCATGTATCTCAGTTGTGTCCCATATTTTCTGATCAGGGAAATTATAGGGCCACAGAGGAAAGTGATCTATGATGTAGACTGTGTCGAAGGAGAGTCACATGGAGAAAAAACATTCTTTCATGCTTTCACGGAGAGAAAATTGGTTAAGCAATATCTGTGACTCATCCAAATAGCTGACACTGACAATGATCTACAAATTTTGGTAGAAGATTTCAGGTATTTCCTGAGGGAATTTGACTGACAAATAATACAAAAGTTACATTTCTTACTATATAGGTCATGCTTTATCTTGGTATTAACCACCCAGCAGAACAATATAAAAAATTTATATAAAAATTTATATTATATAAAAAATATAATATGCTGAACTGTAAAAGGCTCAAGTCAACAACTTGTGATTTTGCCAGTCTTACAGAAAACCCACTACTATTATAGACTATTGGACTATATTGGAATATTTTGCTGAATTCACACTCCTACAATATTTAAGAGAGAAACCTAATGTTTAACAGAATACCCTTCTCTGACAAAACTAAACAAAAAAGGGAATACAAATGAATGACCATTGTGTATCTGTATATTCAAAATAGTTAAGATAGATATATAGTTACATTCTCTTATTTCAATGAATAGAAAGATATGTTCTAGTAGTGTTGGTGGACAGGATATCATGTCTGCATCTTGTACAATGAATAACCACTAAAACAACTATATGCAATGTATTAATTATTGATATCATCCTACTGAATGGTTTTGAAACTCTCTCATTGCTATTTGTTTCTCAATAAAATTATTAAGAAAATAAAAACAATAATGAAAATACTGAAAAGAATAACAGAAATTTTCTCTATACTTTTCAAGTGACTGCAACTCATCTTGATGTTTTAGAAATATTGCTTTAAATCAAAGTTGCTTCAATGATATTAGTTAGTTCATTTGCATGGTATACTTATCCTACAAGATCCTGCCACAGGAATAGTATTAATGTTGCTCAGTGATTACAAGGTATTTATTTATTTATTTATTTATTTATTTATTTAGTTTTGTCTCCCAATTATCCCTGGGAGGCCTGGCACAGCATGTGGTACTGGGGATTGAACCACAGTTCCTGAGCTTTGCAGACACTTCAAACTGCTGAGGTATCTCACTGTTCCATATAAAGTACTATTAGTGCAATATTTAGATTATTTGGCTGAAGTAGAAGTGTGAGCCAATATTTCAAAATCTGATTCTCACCACAGTGACAATTGCAGCACTTAGGAATTGTTATAAGAAAATTTTCGGATATAATTTACCTGGTATTGAATCAACAACTCTGGAGAAATGAAGGTTTCTATGAGCTCTCCAGGAGATAATGATGCATGCAAAATTGAGAATCACAGATCAGTGAATGTTGATGTATAAATACTTCTGATTTGCACATTTCAAATATTTTAATTGAATAATTTATCCTCTACTTGAAGGAGAATTATTACAGCAGTTAGAATTAATCTCATTAATTTTGAATAAAACACTCAATATTCTGAAGATTCACCTTTTATATGGTCTGTTGGGACAGACTGTATGAAAGAAGAACTAAACTAACCACAAAGCTCTCCTCTAAAATTTTAAATAAATTTTAAATAAAAACTGCAATTATACCTAGGCAGAATCGCGTACCTCACCTATAATCCCAATACTCATGAGGTCAAGTACTTGTCACACTAGCCCCACCCTCAGGACGTGCTGAGCTGGTGAAGGAGTTCAACTGAGATGGCACATGCCTGTGATTCTGGCACTGGGGAGGCTGAAAAAAGGAAGATCAGTGTCAGTTCAAGCTGCATACCAAGACCCTATATCAAATACACACACACACACACACACACACACTAAGAGACCAAGATGGGAGATCAATGAGATTTTGAGGCCAGACTGAGCTAAAAGCAAGATTCAGTCTGAGAATTAAATAAATTAATGAAAAATGCAGTTGTATTTTATCTCTAAATGATATTAAATTATAGCAATGTATTCATTTCAATATAAATTAACGATGTATGAATGATAATTAAAACAAATGAAGAAAATAGTTTAACTTACATGGTTCAATATCAAAAATATTGCATAGTTTCTTATATGTCATAAAATGACTGTATGTTATAAATGTAGCTAATGCATACCAAAGTGAGTTAAAACATCAAAAAATTCAGAAATTTAAAAAGAAATGAAGCTGAGCATTTATGTAATATGGATTGTACTGAGGTCATGATTCCAACTTCTAAATTGTTCAATTTAAATTGATACACTTTGGTGCATGATATAGTATTCAATTCCTTATTAAAGTACATGAACCTGACATTAATGTGCTATCCATGCCTTCTTAGAGAGGGGCTTTAAGTGATCATAAATATCCATGAAGATCATGTATAGCCCTGAATCATTAGGCTGCAATGCTAAAATATCTAACATTATTTCTATAGTCAAAATAAATAAAATAAACTTTAAGAATCTTTTGTGACATTTCCCTTTACAGCATTTAGATAAATTCTATATTTTCAATGTAGGCAAAAGCATTTCTATTTGGCATTTCAATTTCTTAAATAGATAAATTATACTTGAATATAATTAGTCAGATAATATTACATTACATGAATAGGTAAAATGCTTCACAAAGTAGTGTTGAGGTGAGGACTGTCTAGAATAGGGCCTTCATAGAATCATACTTGCTAAATGCAAAAGGGACCCACAGGAGTGTGGTAAGTACTACAGTCATGGGTGGTTTCTCTAGAGACCAGTTGTAAACATGACCACAGCATCTAACATCCAAAATGATTTTTGTTTAAAGAAAAAGAAAAAGAAAACATAAATTGCCTATATCAAACCTACATTTTTATGTGTTTTAATCATGGTTTACAAAAGGAAAGATTTAGTATAGGACATGATATATAGGATTATTTTACACTAGTTTCCCAAAGCATCAAATCCAAAAGAGTGCAGGAAATTGTCCACACACTAGAGATCTCAAAATCCACCTGAGGGCTTTGATTCCATTGCACTATCTTACATGATCCCAAGTGAAGTCCTAGAAACCATGTCAATGTCCTCTGCAAGTTCAAATGGAGGCAACTAAGGACCAATTTCCCCCAAAGAGAACTGCAGCATCCTCAGGGACAGAGAGGATCCAATCTCCTCTGAAGTTGAGAAAAGCTGAGCTCTTATCAGGAAAGCCAATATGACAGCTTCTGCAGGAGAAGCAACAGCACTCCATGTCCCCTGCAGCTCTCCTTTTATGCTGTTGGCAGCAGTCTTCAGATGAGCCTTTCCCACGCAAGAGCACTGATTCAGTTCAGCTGTGTGTTACAAGTTGACCATTAGTTAGTCTGGCACACTGTATAAAGGAGAGGATAGCATAAAGAGTAAAAGATTTTGGAATGGGAACACAATCTACAGGATAAGTACTATTGCTTGTAGATTGGTGGGGAAACTAGGGTGCAAGATTAATTCCAAATTGATAATTTAATTTTAAATATCTAGATTTTTAATCTGGTGTTTAATTAATCCTCAGGTAAAATGGTTAACAAAGAAACAGAATTTTATTTTTTTCTTAGCCATGTCAGAGTAATTTAATTCCATTTATACCAAGCAAAAGTCACAATAAGCTTGCTAACAAATAATCAATTTCTCTAATGGTGCTTTTTTTTTTTTTTTCCTTTTCTAATTTTACGAGTGAACATGAAGGATCTATGTCTGGTTTTTATAAAAGGGTCCTTGTGTTCTGTGTCTCATCCTAACTCTTGCCCTTTGGGTTCTGTGAGAATGTCTTATTTCAGAGTGAACTCTGATGAAGAAATGCCATAGAAGCTATGATTATTTTGTGACAGAACATAAATTAACTTGTCTGTGTTTTAACAAACACTGTCAGATGTGTGATGTATATATGTGCGTGTGTGAAGAAAAAGACCTTTTGCTGTTTTTGTGAGCTGTGTTCTAGCACCTATATCTTTTCACTTTTTCAAACTGCATCAATTTTTGTTAAGGAACAATGTTACTTGTTGAAATTCAAATAACTAGAAGTCAAATATATTAATATCATAAATATGGTGTCATCGTCTTGATCTCAGGATTTACTTATTTTACTAAGATGCTTATGGAAATATATTAAATAATTTATGTTTTAAGTGTTTATCATTAGATTTAAAATTAGTATGTTAAATATTTGTTTTTTAAAAGCAATGAATGACAATATAAAATCTAATTAAATCAAAATTATATCTTTATATTAATGATAAATCTTCAAAGGAAAATGAATGAGGCAGTACTTATTAATGTTTAAAAGTATTTGATATTTATTTGTCACATAAAGTTCATGGAATACTCTGTCAGTCATTTCAGAGTGGACCCCATATGCGCTAATTTTTATAACCTCCACATTACTGATTTTTCAAAATTGTTAATTTATCAAAATTTATGTCCAGCTTCCTTCTAATAATTGGCAGCCTGAGTGCTTCAAATATATTATCTGACATCATATGGAAACAAATATTTCAAGATTAAGCAATAACACAGTGAAAATTGAATTCTTTGCAGCCAATGAAGCCCTAGCCACTACTTCATTCTATGGATTTCCTGGGGAGTAGGCTCTATTTACCTGAAATAGCAACTATAGATTCTGTAGAGTGATGTAATAGAAATAAAGCCTGTATATTTATTATCTGGGTTCAATAACTATATGTAAGGAATATAAATCCTTTGTAAGTCTCAGTTTCTCAGAAAATACAAAGCTGTAGTTTATCCTATTTGAAAGATATAGGTATTGCTATAGATTACTTTTATTTATGAGAAGTTACAGTTTTCAATTATAATTAAAATTTTTACTGAATACATATTAGAACATATTTATTTGGAATTATAAATACAGGTAGAGTCAGAAGCAAAGTAATAGGAAAGAAGATGAATAGATGAAAATAATGCATTAAAAAGCATATTGAAAAAGGATTTTGTATTTCAGAGAAAAAAGACATCATTCAAATAATCGATAGGTCAGGGGATTCAAAGATTCATTTATTTATTTAGAAAATATTAACTGATTAAGAAAAATGATCTAAGTGTGTTCAGAGGGTTCCCAAATCAGTATCTACTGGAGAAACTGCTGACTACTACCCATACAAGCCTTTCTGATTTGTACAGGAAGGTTGTGGGTTACATCCAGATGTCCCCTTAAACCTCACTGGCTTAAGAGAGGGGAAAGCAGATTGAATTTTTGTATCAACTGTGTGAGTTTGGAAGACGAATGTGCAACCATAAAGACAAATTCAGAAAGCAGAAATCTTGACTGCATCCACAGAGGCCTAGAGCAGACCGCGCATTTCAACCAAGCCAGGCCCCTGACACACAAAACTGAAAAAGTAAAGGTAGGCAGTTCTAAGTCTCTGTGTCCATTTGTTAAATCAGAAAATTAGTGACTTTTATGAGCTGAAATTAGAAGCCCAAATACCTATTAAAAAGAGAACTTTTAGCCTTAAGTAGGTTTATATTTGAAAATTACACACTGGATATTAGCAAAGATGAGTAGTATCTTAACAAATACTCTAAAGATGAATATAAGAAGTTCTTTAATAATAATAATTTTCTTTTTTTTTTTTTTAATAATGAGATAGATGAAGGTCGGGAGGTAGTGCAGCAGCATAAAAGCTTGCTTGACTGCCTGACAAGCGCAAGGTCCTGAGTTCGGTCCTGGGTACCAACAACAACAAAAAAGTGGATTCATCATATGATTTACTATGGCTTCGTCCTATACATTCAGAATATTTCTTTCACATGTTCTTTATTATTAAAACTTCATCTTCTTGACTTTGGTTTGCCATGCTGGAAATCTGTGAAGTGAAAAGTTATTTTTTGGTCTAAAGCTTTTATACAGACATTTTTCTTTTCATCAGTTAAATTTTATGAACTAACCCAAATGAGTGTAAGTATTCCATGTACTGTTAGCATGTGTATTTTGATTTCTATCATGAAAGTGGAGTGAATTGCTCTAAGTGTCTTCTGGGTCTTTGCCATCAGAAGAATTATGATATAATTCATACATTTGTGAAGTATTAATAATGTCTTAATACAAAGCTTAGTATCAAATGTCAAATAATCCTCTTACTTTCTTTATAATACGTGCTTCTAAATGGATAAGTAGTCCATAAAATGCCATTATTAGAAATGTACAAGTATGTATTTTTCTGAAAGTTTTAGCAGAAATGACAAAATTAGTGTTACTAGGGCTGGCCAGATAGCTTAACTGACTAGAGCACCTGCTTAAGCAGACACAGGAACCAGGGCTTGATCCGTGGCATGCCATGCCATCCCCAGCCCCGGGGTATACTCAGACAGCAATTGAGATTGGGAGTGGAGGCCTGCGCCTATAATCCCAACACTTGGGAGGCTGAAAAACAGAAAAATAACTATGAATCCAATCTGTGCACTGAGACCCTGTAGGCCCTGTACTGAATAAAAAAAAAAAAAAAAAAAAAATAAAAAATGTTTCTATGTATAATATATATATATATATATATATATATATATATATATATATATATATATATATATATATGTATATATGCCTCTAAATAATTCAATTACCTGTGGCAAGTTATCTAAATTTTCTTGATGTTTACTTTAGTTAATAGATGAAAGAAAATTATATCCCTATAATCCAAGATATTTTCATTCTAAAGTGAATTTTTTTTTTTTTTTTGTGGAACTGGGGATTGAACTCAGGCCCTTGTGCTTGCCAGGGAAGCGCTTATTCCACTGAGCCATCTCCCCGGTCCCTAAAGTGAATTTTAGAATGAAATTAAGTATAGTTATTTTTATGGTTATTTCAAGGTGTAAAATGTACATTTCTGTTAACATGTAACTGATACATAAAAATGAAATCAAATATATATCTTTATTTAAACTTATTCTCATATTTTCCCTGCTATATAGGCTTCCTCCCTCTCCCTGATAGATTACAATAGAGAACTCTTGTTAAAGGTTTAAACTGCTACTGCAAAGTGTATATAGAAAAAACTGTCTCAGTAAATATTGGAAAAATCTGTGATTTCCTTCTAACTACAAATTTAGTGGCATTTTAATAAGATTTCGTGGGTCAGGGAGATGGCTTAACAGAATGAGCACTTACCAGTGCCTGGCAAGTTCTATACCCAGTTCCGCCAGGAAAAAAAAAAAAAAAATCACATTTCAGTTAATGGAATTTACCTTCTCCATATCCTGATAAGTTAATTTCTTTAATGAATTGTGTGTGTGTGTGTGTGTGCACGCGCGCGCCTGCGCACGTGCTTTATGTGTACAATTGAGGTCAATCTCACATGCAGATTTACATGGGAGAGAATAAAATTCCAAACTCTGGATGTTTAGGTATTTTATTTTTTGCATCTTTAGGTTCATGATAGCATGATGCTTTAAACAGGCAATATTAATAGACTTCTAGCTGTTTTAAATATATAATCGCTGAGGGTCCAAATTCACTTTTTTTATTTTTTTATTTTTTTTTATTTTATTGAAATACAAACGTCAGACAGTTTCAAGACACCTTAACCATACAGATTCGATAAATTAATACATTGCAAACTGTTTTCATAACGTTTTGGTATTGTACAAGGTGCTTACATGATATCATATTTACAGATATTATTTTAGCAGATATCTCTTATCAGTGAATTAAGAGTGTAGCTGCTTACTTATCTTAATTTTATATACCTGAATTATATCAAAAATTCAATAATTATTTTCCTAGTGGATGACCATAGTACTAGAAGCCGACATAATATCCTGTCCAACCACCATCAGTGCAGATCTTGTCTTGCATAGGATTATGTAGAAGCACAGCGTTATCTATCCCAACTGTGCTGTCTATACACACACATCATGATTGTTTTTTCTACACCCCTTCCTTTGTCTACACCTGTCAAAAGTGGGCACTCCATTGATATTCAACTAACTTAGGTGCTTGAACTCGACACCACAATCCAATAATGTACAGGACTACAAGATAAACCCCAAATTCACTTTTAAAAGGTTCTTTATTATGGTCAAGTCTATGGTGGATTTGTTTATGCCAATTTAAATACATATATATGGCTACAGATCTTAATTAAGATGAATTCAAATTTTCAAGGCTAACTTCTTTTTTGAACTTCTTAGTATTATTTCCAAATAGTTATTGACATTGATAACACAAATCCCAGTATTATATACAAAGTTTTCAAACTAAAAGTCTACTTATAATTTTTTTGAATGTCTTCTGCATTTAAAAATATAAACCAGCTGGATAGTTGACAACTGAATCAATAAAACAACAAAATAATGCCCCTATGTGCAGTAGTAACAATTTCTGGAATAATGCTAATTCAGAGTACTCATTGACTATGTTCACAAATATAAAGCTGTTTTCTCATTTTCTTGGAAAATATAGCTATCCACATTATGCCACTTTTAGGAGCCGGGGAGATGTCTCAGTAGAATAAGTGCTTGCCTGGCAAGTGCAAGGGTCTGAACTCAATCCCTGGTTCTTAAAGAAAGTCACTTTTATTTGCTTATTTTGCTACTTTATCCGAGTTTTTCAGTTCACCTCAGTGTCTTTTTTTAATTTCAAACTTACTAGATATATTATGACGTTCCCACTGCCTTTATATTCTTCCTGAGTGCTTTATTTACCCTCAAGTCGTCACTTAAAAGTCATCTTTCTTGTACATGTCTATTTATTTATTTGATACATGGTCTCACTACTCACTTTGAACACCTTGTGATCCTTCTATCTCAGCCTCCCCATCTCTGGGATTACGGGCATGTGTCATCATGCCCAGTTTCTGTGGCGGGCATGGCGTACCCCGGTGCTGGGGTCAGCACTGCATGCAGGACTGGGAATCTAGCTTGGATCTGAGCACTTACCAGGCAGGCACTCAGACTGGCTCCCCAGCCCAATCTTTTGAATTCGAAAATTAAAAGAATTATATCTGGAGAAACCATCCAGCCAAATGGATATATTTCATATCTACTAATAGTTAAAAATACCAAGCATGAGCTCTACAGATTGTAATTACTTGACAGTATCTTTCCATATCTATGATGCTGCTCACTCCAGCACAACTCTCAAGATTCCCCCGAGGTTTGGTGGGAGGAGGGCCAAAGTGGAGAGTGAGAACGCGGAGAAATAAAGATAAAAGACAATACACGGAAAGTTGCGGTCCAGTGGAGCCCTCTGTGCAGACGGGAGAAAAGGAACTGCTCCGCCACAGCAGTGCATTTGCACTTGTACATTTGGCAAATTGATGTCCTGTGACTCCCTTCATTTCAGCAGCTTGCATCTTGCGCCCCTGTTCTCGGGGCTAGAAGACCTGTTCCCTGAGTGGTCTGGGCTCTGGGCTCCACACAAGCGAAGGATCATTATCTCAGCGGATTGAATGAAGATTATGACAAAGAATTGGTTCATTCAAAAATAAGATTAGTCGCTCAGGATTTCCTATATATTTGAAGAAATGCAGAATGTGAATGACAATGCAAAATGAAAACATGAAATAAAATAATGTTACTATCTTCAATTTTATGGACTATTTTAAGCCACAAAATCAGAATAAACAAAAATACCCAAAGAAGAAAAAGGGTAGACAGAAGTACAAATAAGAATGCAGTAGCAAGGAATGGGTGAGAACTCTACATTGAAGTTATCTATAGCACATACAGCAATTAATATGCAATGGAAAGCTACTAAAAATGCTATCATTTGATTCACAATTTCACCCAGTTTAATAGAACTTTAGGCGATAATCTCCTATGGTGAAAATGAAAGAAGGAATGCTACAAAAAAAGAAATTGTCAGGAAAACTTATCCAAAACAAACCATGACATATTACTGTGTAATTTCAGAATAGAGTACACTAAAGGGACGTCATGTACCTTATCAAAGAAGAGCTCCTGGTGGAGAGCTGTTAAAGAATTCGTGTCCAGGATGTCATAGAGCTTCTCAGTGGAAAAACAAGTTTCAAGATCACAAAATATTGTATGTGAAATTCTAAGGCAAATTGTTTCCAAGGAGGAAATATAGGATAGGAAATTGATATATTCACTGTGACCTACAAATAAGAGAGTAATTTTACAGGTTTGAAATTATGGTCATTTTGCCTATATTTGTTCTGTCTACCTAGGCACAGGGAATAACTTGCCATTTTCTAATGTCCTATTCAATCTACTTTTTTAAAATATTGTAGCACTCATCATGACATTTCATTGGAGCTACATCTACTTCCATAATTAGATTAATTCCTAATCTTCCAGAAACTAGGGGTAGATTAAATTACGAGATCATAGAAAACCCATAAATTGATAAAAGTAATTATACCAGAAAAAATTCAATATTTATTTAGGAATGAGTGGCTAATCATGTTACATTTATAAAATCATTCCCATAATCATAATCATCAAGTACAAACACTGATCAAATTTACTGAGAGTCATAATGAAGAAAAGGGAACAGAAAAGAATGCACAGGAAGGCAGGGGTATGGGAGGGAATAAAAACTATAATCTATATTTTTACTCTAGAAAATGTATACAATGTACATATCAAAAAAGCATTATAAGCAAGCAATTTTTAAATTTCAATATAAAATTTAAAAAAGGAAAATAAAATCTCCAATGGCCAGGGACCACTTTTTGTTTCAATTTTTTAAGAATTACAGATTGCTCACATTATGAAATACTAAGCTAAGAGTATACAGCTTATAGTTTAAAGAATAAATTGCTGCTACAGAAATATCTTATGGTACTTCATAGTATATTTTTATTTAATGGTTATTATTTACTGTATATTCCACTAACCCACAAGTTTCTTTAAGCAAACTATGTTATTTTTTCTTTTAATAAGGAACATAAGTGACACTTTATTTTACTATTTTGGTTTTATAAATTGTATGAAAATATCCTGAATAATGTCTGAAAATAAATTAGAGTCAGAATTGGAAAATGTCTAACCATGAATAAATATTTTAGTTAGGACCACCTAATTAGCAATATACCATACATTTGGTGATTTAAAACAGCATGAACTTACTTTCTTATTTTCTAAAGTGCAGATGCATGAAATAAAGATCTCTGCAGAGTCCAGTTACAGCTCTGGACTCTCCAGGTAGAATCAGTGCATGCCCTCTCTTATCTTTAGGGCTATAAGCTGTGTTGTGATCCTGGATTTATGGACCTACATGGCAGTGATTGCTTCAGCTGTCTTCCTTCTGTGCTAATTTGTTTTATGCTACTGTAACATAGTAAAACAGACTGTAATTTGTACTGTCAAAGCAAACTCACAGATAATTTACAGTAGACAAATTTATTTCTACTAGTTAGTTCTAAAGGCTGGAAAGCCCTGAACAAGAAGTCTCAAGATACAGTTATCCAGTGGGAGTTTCATCCTCTACAACTGAGAAATTTGTACACCAGGGAAGTCATCCAGTAAATCCCTGCTG
Organism: Ctenomys sociabilis; assembly: GCA_004027165.1. Lineage (NCBI taxonomy): Eukaryota > Metazoa > Chordata > Mammalia > Rodentia > Ctenomyidae > Ctenomys > Ctenomys sociabilis. Next base: position 25,824 of record PVKA01021668.1, read on the forward strand.
GTGAACCTTCTTTCAAAAGAGCCTTAAGTCCCCATACACAAAGGAGAAGCATGACTTTTAAGATCCTGTCTCTTATTTCACCTCATTGGCTAGATTTTTATTTTAGAAGAGAAATACACAAGGTGATCTCTTCCTCCTTTATGTATCCAATACCTCTTGCTTTGTTTCAAAAAGAATACCTAAATAAAATGTAATAATTTCCCAGGAGCCATAATGTAAATACTGCAAGAGGCACTAGATGAAAATAAGGTCACATTCTCAGATAATGAAGATTAGAACTAGATATGGAAGGAGGGAGGCAGAAGTAAACCACAAGTATAAAAATTAATTAATGCATAATTTTTAACAATCAAATGTGTATTACACACTTTACATATTATCATTGTTGTTTAACCTTTAATAGCTCCATGACTTCAGGAAAGATCTACTATTCTTTTGTAGTTGAGTAAATATAAAAGAGAGAACATGATATTTGAAAATCAAAATCCAGTGCATAGATGTCTTACTTTTGTTAAACTCTATTTTGGTTCATTTGGCTTAATCTTGTTGCTGTACATGCTTTATGAGTCACTAAGTATGAAAATACAAAGTTTGTGAATATGAACTTGGACATGTTAAAATTTTTATCATGAAACTTAACATATAGTGTCATAATTTTAAACAACATAAATCATAAAATAGGATATATTCAAGATATTATCACAATAAAGATATCTAAGAGTAACGTAAAAGTGATACAACTCTCCCTGTTATCTCAGCTTGAATTTATTAATAAGTTTGAATCTAAAAATTATCTCATTTTGTGATAATTTGTCAAAATCCTTCACTTGGTTTTTCTATTGTTTTGATGTGAATATTTTAGGGTTTGCAAAATTAAGGTCATATATACACACATAGAAAACAATTGAAAGATTATAGTGCCTGATAGGAAATGTGACAGAAATTATAACAAATGAAGTAACATAAGATTTCTTTGGTAATGTAATATAGCATTTGCAGGTTTATTCACTGATTATTTTAAACAAATACATAATAGGCTTATAAACTGAGTCTGGAACTGTACATTTTTTAATTTTTAATTTTAATTTTTTTGAGGAACCAGATATTGAACTCAGGACCTTGCACTTGCCAGAGAAACACTTATTCCAGTGAGCCATATCTCCAGCCCCTCTACTACATTTAAAGGAAACCCATGAAAAAAAGCTGCCTCTTATGTGTATTTATGAAGTGAGTTTAGAGTGTAATTGGAATAAATGTGAGATTACCCTTTTTAGATCAATGCCTTGTGTCTGAGGAAGAAGCATTAGCCTCTACTAAATTAACCATTCTTTTGAGAACTATAAGTTCATAAATCAGTTACAATATTAAAATATTAGAATTACAAGAATGAACATCATAAAATATGTATCTATAATAAAATATCATATTGTAATTACTCATAGAAAGAAAATAAAATTTCACACTCAAGTAAATCAAGTAAATCAGAATCAACATCTACCAATTTCACTTGGAAAACCTGATATATATTATTTTCCTTCTACACTCATCATGAAGTGTGTTATATATCGTATATTTTTAAGATTTAACATTTGCCCTCACTTAACTGTAATACTAGTAAAATAAGATGGATTATATTCTGCACACAAACTCATTAATGATTAGTAGTCCACAAAGTCCTCTGCTTACTCTTTCCTGTTCTCTCTCATGCCTCTCTGCTCTACTGCTCATCATTTCACTATCATTGTCTTAGCTCCTTGCAACTGTAATAAGAAGTGGCCAAGCAGCTATTTATTTATTTATTTATTTATTTATTTTTGTGTTTTTGAGGCAGGGTCTCACTCTGCAGTTCAGGCTGGCCTTAAGCTCACTTTGTAGCTCAGGCTGGTCTCGATCTCACAACAATCCTCCTCTCTCAGCCTCCTGAGTGCTGGGATTACAGGCATGCGCCACCACGCCTGGCTCCAAGTAGCTATTTAAAATAGCAGAAATTTATTTCTCCATACCTCTGCGGCCCAGAAACCCCACATCAGTGTCTCACAACCGCCACACTCTCTAGAGCTTCTCCACAAGTCCCTTTCCTCTCCCAGCTTCTGACAACCGCCTGCTTTCCGTGGCTGATAGTCATGCACATCACTTTGGTTTCTTCATCCAAATTCTCATTGATTTGTCTTCTCTGTGAAAACTGATCTGGACTCTCGTTGTTGTGACACACATGAGTACTTGTCAGAATCATCCTGACAATCCCAGGTAGTTTCTCCCAAGGGATATCCTCCAACCAATCACAAATTGTGCTACTCAATATTGTCATTCTGTGTGGAATAGAAACTCATTATATCAATGAACTCTACTTTATTCCATAATTGCAATAAAAAATAAACATTTTATCTTAATCACTTTTTAGAAAAAAATGACATTGCATTACATAAGGCTGAGACAGTATACAAAGTCAACAATTTAGCATTCATTTAGTTTTATTTGTCATATTATACATGAATGTAAAATAAGAAATCACTTAAAATTATAACTATTATCAATCATTTTTTGTATTTGTTTTAAGTGTCATTTTAGCACTAATAGTTTATATTTCTACAACATAAACTATGAAAATATTAATATGTTACGAATTTTACAAATATTAATTCTCTCCATTTTTATCAAAACCTTGTCATATAAGAGATAAAAATGTGAATCTAAATGAATGAAAACTGAACTATCAAGATTTCTTACGACTGAAATGTTTTATTTTGGGAGAGTCCTTCTCTTTCTTAATTCTTTCAATGGGTTCTACTCAGAATTTTTTCATTCTGTTGTAAGAGAGATAATACTGTGACATCAGTGCTATTGTTCCAACACTAAAACTTCGTTCACTTAACTAGGGATTAATGATTTACTATTCAGTTACAATAAACTGTAAGATGAATAAATAGCCTTTGTTTCTCTTTGTATTAAAAAAGTTATAGCTAAAATTTTATCATGAAGGTGACAATCAAATTAATGCTAAGAATCTAGAGGGATGAATTATGTAACATTTGGAACAAAATACCCAGTGAAGCTAGTAGAAAAGTTAAATTCTCATGTAAGGTCATGGTTGGCACAATTTAAAGTCTAGAGATATGGATTAGTGATAGGGTGCTTTTCTAGCATGCAGGAAACTTCACGTTTGATCACAAGTAATGGAAATAAATGAACAAACAAAGAAAGACAAAAAAACAACGAAACCAGATACTTGTCATGAAAATAGCTATTGATTCTTAAATAAATTACATCATGTTTTAAATAATTTTATGGGGAAACAAATAGCAATGAGATAGTTTCAAAACTGATTAGTAGGACAGTTTCAATAATTAATATGTTGCATATTGTCTTAGTGGTTATTCACTGTACAAAATACAGACATGATATCCTGTCCACAAAAGATATTAGAATAAATGTTTGTATTCATAGAATTAAGAGACTGTAGCTGTATATCTGTCCTAACTATTTTGAATATACAGATACAAGGTGTTGCTCCTTTGTATCCCCTTTTTTCTATAGTTTTGTCAGAGAATAGCACATCATTTTATGTATTCATTTTGAAAGCAATCTGAGTGTGATTTTTCACATACAAGCGGTCAACCAGTTATGGTACAATTTTAGATCCTCATTTAGAAGACATACTGACTGTGAATTTCTTGATAAAATTTAATTGAAAAAATTGATATTTCAGTTTGTCTCTTTTTTTTGTGAGTGTCCTTCTATCAATGTAGGCATGTATACAAGATTAAAACCAAGTCATTAGATTTTTATTCTCATATTTACTTTGATCCTGAAAAGTTTGATCATCAGTGAGTGACACTTATTACCAAGTGGTTATGTTTGCTTTCTACCAATTTTTCAAAATTGGACATTGTGTCTTGGGCAATGGATTTTTCCATTTAGCTTCACTTGTATTAATCTCTGTGTAAGTCCTGTGTACCACAACTCATTTTTTTTCTTGCTGAATTGATTAGAACCCTCATTATTTCAGTTCTTTTCTTAAATTAATTTTATTGAGAAAGAAATAACAATCAGACAACTTTAAAGTCAATTAGTAGCAGAGTTTCAATAATTAATGCATTGTATAGTGTTGTCTTCATAGTGCCTATTCACAGTACAAGATGCAAGCACAATATCCTGTTCAAGCACTATTAGTATAAATCTTTTTTCTCATTGAATTAGAGAAAGAAGCTGTATATAAATCCTAACCACTTTTTATATGTAGATACAAAGTTGTCCTTCATTGTATCCCCTTTTTTTGTTTATTTTTGTCAGAGATGGGTATTCCATTGTCATTTATATATTGTAGATGTATGAATTCATCAAAATAATCCAATATATGTCAGCATTCCATAATAGTAGTGGGTTATCTGCAAGACAAGGAATGTCAGAGTTGTTGACTTGAGCCTTTTATACACCTTATCATATTAATATGGCTTTACATATTTTATTGATTTTCTTTTTATACCTCTTTTTTATACTTCTCTGCTGGATGGTTAAGACCAACATAAAGGAAGATATATATAATAAAAATTGTAACTTTTGTATCTGATAGTCAGTCAAATCCCCTCAGGAATTACCCTGAAGCCCTGTACCATAGTTTGTAGATCCTTTGTCAGTGTCAGCCATGTGGATGAGTCATGGCCATTACTTGCCTAATTTGCTTTCTGTGAAAACCAGAGAGAATGTTTTCTCTCCATGTGACTCTCCTTAGGCACACTCTACATCACAGGTCATTTCCCACTGTGGCCGCATAATCTCTTTGACCAGAAAATTTGGGACACAACTGAATTACAGGATGTTATGTTTCAACTCAGTCCCAAATGATGGAACTTACCTTATTCCAGTGCTTTGACATCCTTCAGAATGCAAATAAAATGAACTGATCTTTGTGTTTTTTGTATAAAAGTGAATTAGACTTTATAGGATACTGATATTATATAGTTTACTATTGTAAAAAAGATTAGGTACAATGAATAATGTGCATAAAGTTCACCTTACATTATTGTTATTTTGAAACAATAGCACAAAATAACCACAATAATAATCAGACATGGAAAGCTAATTGATCAGCATCAGTTACAAAATCATGTCTTGACCCAATGAAAGCAATACAGAGAGATTAAGTTAGGAAAAAAAATTTTGAGGATGATGAAACAAAATTTCTTATGAAATAATAACTAGATTTACCTCACTATATATCAGATTTTAATTTGTAAATAATAATCTTTCACATATGTTAGAAACTGTAATATAATTGAGTTGTTATAGTAGTGGATTAGTGTCAAATGTTATTATCAAACATGCTCATACTGTAGTTGTTTGGTTCAATTAAATATAATTTAGATATCCATTTCGAAAACAACTTCTGTGGGTAAACTTTATGAAACAAGTGACAAATTGCTCCCACAATATACATACCATAGTGTAGAGCTTGATTTCAGTTCACATGGATTGCTGAACAATTCACAAATATAAGCCCATAGAGAAAAACATCAGTACAGATAAGCAAAAATATATACTTAGGACAGGGCAATGAATGCTGTAAAATGATAATAATCCATTGAAAATATATACTTTCTAAATAAAATTTCACTTTTACCCATATGTACCTATTCTTTTTTGTGTGTGTTTATGTGTGCATGAAAGATAGAGAGAGAGAGGTAGAAAGATACTGGAGATTTTGTGTTTCTGTTACAAGTAATGAAAAACAGTTTACAAAGTAAAATTGTGAAAAAGTTTCTCGACAATGCAATACTCTATTAAAGACTCAGTGGTAGTTTTCATGTTCCTGGTATTAAGAGATGGTGAAGTTTGAATAGAAAAAACCACAGGTAAGTTTTCCATTTAGCACATATTCAGAAATCTTTCTTACTTTTTTTTATTCTTTATTCATAATCTATAACACATTACCATTTTTCCTGCTAAATTTTTATTATTTATTTATTTATTATTTATTTATTTATTGTATTTGGTACAGGGCTTCACTACACAGCTTGGACTCATAGAGATCCTCCCATTTTCAGCCTCCCCAGCATTGGGATTACAGGTATGCTCCACCAAACCCAGACTCAATGGTTGGTTTTGGATGCTGAGGAATAGGGCCTGCATGGCATGCAATGCTGAGGATTGAACCCCAGTCCATAAGCTTGCCTAAGCAAGTGCTTAGTCCACTGAGCTATCTTGCCAGCACTTCTACACTTTTAAATGCACTACATTCTGTTCTTCCCTTACGAATAAAGAAGTGTAAGGAACACAAAAAGACATTTTGAAAGAGCAGTATTCAAATGTATTTATTATCTCTGAGATCCTAAAGGGGCAGGCAGGCTGAGAATATGTGAAAAGAAGAAATTGTTATAGTGATTAAGTTTCCTATTCAGATTTTCTAAAATACTCTTGGAGAATGGTCCTGAATTCAAAATTAATGATAGTCTTTTTCCAATCAAATCATAATCATCATCATTTTCAGAATAATTAATAGCTGATTTTATTCATCAGAACTTGCTGTTGTTTCATTCTATTAAAAATTTGAAATTTTTCAAGGGAATCAACAATTAAAAATATCAATGTTTCTCAGGATAACTTTACCAAGCTATTGAAAGTCTATAGTAAAATGTTCAGTATACCAGAACACCAGAATACCAGAATACCAGAATACCAGAACAGTATTCAGTCTGTTATAGAGAAATAAGGAAAATCTCATATCATGAATAAGAATTATTTAAAGGTACAGCATGCTTTTCTATAAATAATATCTCAGAAAATATTGCTTCTTAGTAAAAGGCAAAAATGTATTTTTTTTTGAAGAGAAACTAGAGTAAAATACTGCTCTCAGAAAATGAGGAAGTAGGAAGAACCCTTGAAGACATAGGAGTAGGTGAAGATTTCATGAACAAAAATCAAATTGCACTGGTAATACTTGAAAGAATTAACAACTGGGACTGCCTCTTATGGAGAAGTTTTTGCATGACAAGAGAAATTGCCAGCAAAGTGAAAAGACAACCAACAAATTTGGAAAAAATTCTTGACTAATAAGCACTCAGACAAAGGTCTGCTCTCTAGAATTTACAAAGAATTAAAAATCATTGGGGTTCCAAAATTGAAAGACCCAATCTAGAAATGGGCATTTGAGATAGACATACACTTCTTAGAGGAAGAAATTAAAGCAAATAAATACTTGAAAAAAATGCTCCACATCACTAGCCATATGTGAAATTCAAAATAAAACAAAGAGATATCATCGCTCCCCAGAAAGAATGCCTAACATAAACAAATCAACTAATTACAAATGTTGAAGAGCTGTGGGGGAAAAAGGAACTCTTCTCCACTACTAGGAAGAATACAGAGTGGTACTACTATTATGGAAATCAGTGTGGAGACTACTTAGAAAACTAGGACTGGAAATCTCATTCAAACCAGCTATCCCCATTGGGAATTTTCCCGAAGGAATTGAAAATGGCTTATCATAGTGATATATGTGTACCTATGTTGACAGCAGCACAATTTGTGACAGCCAAAACTTAGAAACAACCAAGATGCTGCTTACCTGGGGAATGGATGAAAAAGATGTGGTATTTTATACAATGGAGTATTATTCAGCTACAAAGAATGATAAACTCAAAGCCTTTATATTTAAGTGGATGGCTCTTGAAGATAAACTCGTAAGTGAAATAAACCAGACCCACATGTGTAAATATCATATAGTCTCCCCAGTACAAGAACTCAAAAGAAGAAATAAAAACAGAAAGGTGTGTAAATAAAAGGAAGGCAAGAAATTGAGGAATGGAGAATGAGCAGAGGGCAAGAAGGCAAGCCTGGAAACGTGACAGAGGCAAAGCCATTCATACGCACAATGATCCTGAGAAACATGAGCAGGTTTTTGATACTCACAGTTAATTAAGATTCTCACCCTGACTAACTGTATGTGCTGACACTTGTGAACCAAGCAACTGCACTGGAGATAGCAATATGTAATAAAAGGTTCATGCTTGGAACACCTGTTATTCTGGTCTTTAAATATCTACTGTTTGTGATGACATATCAATTATTGCCATAATGTCTCTCAAGTAAATGTTTGTTTTTTAAAAAAGGGTAATAAATGAAAAAAAAATTAAAAAAAAAAAGTCACAGGACTGTCCTGCTGCAATGCTGTATGATTTGATTTGTAAACTTCTGTGTAAAAATATGTAATTGTTCATTCATATTTAGTATTTTTTAAATTTTTTCTCCACATTCTGTAGAGATTCAAAGTTTAACATATAATACTAAATAGAAAATACTTGTTCCATGTTATGCCTAAGGTGTTTGACATTCAGATAGATAGTGAGGTGAAATCCAACTTCATATGTTGTAGGATAATAATAAGCTTTTCTTCTGGAGAGTTAACAGCCTAAGTTTACAGACCAAAAATTAGAGAAAAAGAAGGGCTTTAAGGACAGCCAACAGTTTGGCCCTAGCCTTTCAAGGTCAGTGACGACTCAGGGCACAGGAGTATCTGTACTGTAACATCATGTAACTCAGTTGTGTCCCAGATTTTCTGATCAAGGAGATTATGGGGCCACAGTGCAACATAACTGACTAATGTAGAGTGTGCCTCAAAAGAGTCACATGCAAAGAAAACATTCTCTCAGGCTTTCACAGAGAGAAAATTGGTCAATAAATCACTGTGACTCATCCACATGGTGGACACTAACCAAGGATCTACAAACTGCGGTACAGGGCTATAGGATTAATCCTGAGGGGACTTGACTGACCTTATCAGATATAAATTTTACATTTCTTATTATATAGGTATTGATTTATCCTTGTCTTAACAATCCAGCAGAAATATATAAAAACCTGTTATAAAAGTAAAGGCATATTAATATGCTGACATGTGAAAGGCTCAAGCCAACAACTTCTGACATTGCCAGTCCTACAGATAACTCCCTACTATTATGGACTACTGATCTATATTGGATTATACTGCTGAATTCATGAATCTACAATATTTCAATGGCAATGAAATACCCATCTTTATCAAAACTAAATAAGTATAGGGGATAAAAAGGAAGGACCATTTTGTATCCATATAAACAAAACTGTTAGAGTAGATTTAGAGCTATTTCTCTTAATTCAGTAAGAAGAAAGATTTCACTAATGGTGTTTGAGCAGGATATCATGTCTGAATTTGTACTATGAATAACCATTAAGAAGATAACAATATTCAAGGTATTAGTTATTGACCCTGTCCTATTAATCTGTTTTGAAACTGTGTCATTGCTATCTGTATCTCCATAAAATTAATAAAAAAAGATGCCTGCTTTTAAGAAGATATTGGTTAGACTAAATGAACGCAAATTTGCCTGTTCTATAATCTCAATATTATTGATTTAAATTGTATATGAAAAGGAAACAAAAGGATCAGATAAGTTTTCTTTTTCACATGTATGAGAAATATATAAGGATTTCACATTTTACATGATATCGAGAAAAAAAATTATGCCTTTAGGGCCAGGGATGTAGTCAAAGTCATAAGCACCTGCCTGGCAAATGCAAGGTCCAGAGTTCCAACCCTGGTATCAATAAGTAAATTAGATTTATTTTTTAAAAGTATCTTTCACATAAAAATATTATCACCCATTTCTTACCTTAAGCGTTATCATTTTAGTCAAGCTACCATCTTTTTCATCTGGATTATAGTAAATATTTTGTAATTATTCCTGTGCTTCTAAGCAAAGTATAATGGTCAAATTTTAGTGAGTGACCTCTGTGAAGTATATATTTTACTGTGCCACTGTTCTGTTCTAAACATCAAAAAGAAAACCCAAGCCATGGTCCTACAAAAAGCCTGACTCCTCTTACCATATTTACATGTTCTCTTTCAACATTCTCAGCTGATTATTCCTTTCTCAAACTTGCCAGGATATTTTCCTCTGTAATGGTTTATAAGGCTTTTTATAAGAGCTTTTGTAATACCTGATCTGATAATGAAATTTATTTACATAAGCCACATATTTATATTTTAACTTACAATATTAGTGGTGACTTAAAACATGGTTGGGAACAAAACTGTCTTGGTTACTTTTCTCTTATTGGTGAAGTGAAATCCCAACACCAAAATTTGAGGAAGGAAATGTTTCTTAAGTTCATAGTTTGTGGAAGTTTCACAATTAGCTGACTCCAGCTAACTGTGGCCAGGTGGCGTGGCACAGGGGTAATACTTAAAGGCAGCAGGAGACAGCAAAAGTAGCAAGAGCAAGAGGGTGGAAATAATCCTATTTTCCTCCCTTACATTATAAACAGGTTATAATGTGGGCCCGACAGGGCAGTGTAGTGCTCACTCAAATTCCATTCTCTGCTCACGCACAGGATGAGAATATTTATAAAGTAAGGATCCTGGCAGCCTGCTGAAACTTTTAGTAAAACTTCCAAACTTCTCAAGTTGACACAAGATATCAACCATCACAGTGAGGCAAAGAAGAAAGACAATTTAGAGGATCATTGCGAATGTTGGAGAAAACTGATAGCAATTGGTTGGGAAATGCATACACAATAAAAATAGAAAAAGATAAGTAGATTTGCATGTATTTATCAAAACTCAATAATTCTATGAGTAGAATTAAAAAATGACATGATGCAGACACTTGTTTGTTTTAGTAACTGTAGAAATGAACATTACAGAAAAACAATACAATTGGGGTAAAAATAAGAGATGATTTGGAAGTCCAGAAGGATCTTTATTGTTTTTTTGGTGGATCAAACTCATCCCATTGTGCTTGACAGGGAAGTGCTTATTCCATTGAGCCATCTCCCTGGCCCTGAGAAGGATCTTTATTTATATTTTTTCTCCTATAGTTTATCTGCTTTAAAAAAATATAGAAAACTTGTCTTATCAAGAAGAGACAGATTTGGACTCATGAAATTTCAATTTTTTCTTCTTTGCCATGTATCAGGTGAGTAGCTAACTCATAAAGTTTAAAGAAGCTTAAGTATAAAATGCATACATATATAAGATAATCAAACAGAGAAAAATAAGCAAATAAATAAAGGGAAGAGAATGTTTCTGGAATCTCGGAGTTCTTCCAGAGTCTGATGAGTAAACTCAGATTTTAGGAATCTGCGCAAATGTTCATAATTTTCCCTTCTTTAAAAATATGTTGAGAAGTATGAGTTTAGTGCCATCCTCTAAGAAAATATTGGGTATAGTGAAATTAGCCTCCTCCATAATTAGTCAAGCAGATTGTTACTATGATGCATGACAAGCATTTTAGTTATGCATTCATTCAGTTTTTGTACCTAACTTTCCAGAATTCAGGGCTCCCATTTATAGATTATATTGATGGTGTGTTATATGATTATGATAAAAAAACAACTGACAAAATTTATATAATGATGTATATATTGTACATATATTTTCTGGCATTTAAAATATCTTAGGTGCGGGGGAGGTAGTTCAGTAGAATAAGTGCTTGCCTAGCAAGCACAAGGTCATGAGTTCAATCCCCAGTGCCACAAAAAAAAAGAAAACTAACTTTAAGGCAAGCCAAATAGCTCAGCAGATTAAAGCACCTGCAAGCAGGCCCAGGTGTTTGAGGTTCCATACCTGGACCTGCCACGCTGGGCATGATGACAAGCATCTGTAATCCCAGGCTTGGGAGACTGTAAATAGGCAGATCATTATAAGTCCGATCTAGTAGTAGACCCTGAACACACTGTAGACCCTTCCCTAAAAAAATACAAGAAATAAAGATGAGAGAATTTAATGTAAGAGGCCAGGGAGTTGACTCAGTGGAAAAAGTGCTTCCCTTGCTAGTGCAAGGGACTGAGCTCAATCCTAGTTCTGCAAAAACAAAGTAAAAAATAAAATAAAATAAAATAAATAATAATAATAAATAAAGGATTAAGGAGACAGTTCAGTGGAATAAGCACTTACCTGGCAAGCACAAGGGCCTGAAGTTAATTCCCAGTTCCCAAAAAAAAAATTTTTTTTAAATAAAAAATAAATAAAATATCTTATGGTATTGTTCTTACTTTGTTTTTTACACTGAACTTGTTGAACTTCTACATTATTTGTGAGGCTAGTAGTATATCAAATGGCTTGATGCAATGTGTAGCAAATATCGATTTTTCAATATTTATTTCCTAAAGATTTAACCACTTGCTTATATTTCTTGGCTTCATTTTTTGCTACTTTCAAATGCTAAAGAGAAAAGCAACAATGAAACCTAAATAAAAAACAAATTGAATCCAGAAAACATTTCAATTGAAGTAACACAAAAATTATGATTATTAAAGTTTTAGGTAATTCAAAAATGTACCCTTCTTCCCTTTACAAGTTCAAGTCAAAGCTGAAATATTTTGGGTTAGGTATATTACTCACTTCTCTTGCAAACAGAAGGTCTGGTCCTCAGTTCCTTAGCTCTGACAAAACAAAACTGAATGTTTTCCCTCTGTTTGCATTTCCTCTATCACAGTCTTTACTTAATTAATCCTTTATAGCATAACTTTGTACATCTGATTTCACAAGTTGAATATTAATTTAAAACTCATTTTCTGTTTTCCTACATTAAATAGCATTAGAGTCCATATATAT